>PVLA01007071.1:0-111804 GCA_004027455.1 Hydrochoerus hydrochaeris | reverse complement strand
ACAGGATTCAATAGGATACCCATTCTGGTTTGATTGTTAACTGCCTTTGAAGTCCTATAATGTCTCCAATGTTTAGATTTTATTAATAGTGTAAAGCAATGCTAAGTTTATATTATATTTGATGATATAGACAATTTTATTGAAAATAACAAGAGACATCATAGTGACTACCGTAGATCACCTAGTGTTGTGTTTTTGTATGTTCTTTTCATTTCATGTTTTTCTAGGAATTTGTATTGCTGACTTGTTTTGATTTGTTTCTCCCTCTAATACAGAAAGGCTAGGTATATGTGTAGAGACTTATACATGTGTAGGACTTCTAAGTAGTTTATGAGAATGGATTATAGTTATTGTAAAGAAAAAAAAGAGAGGAAAAGAGAGTATTCTAAAGGATATAACTGCATGTATGTTTGAGTGTGTGGAATTAATAACCATGTTGCTAAAGTTTTAGTTGGATAGATGAGCAAAATTGACTGCAGTCTCACTGCTTGGATGTCCACTTTGTGGGCTTTACTTTTGTAACTTGAACAACTGCATCTAAGAGGAAAGTATGTAATTATCAACTAGTGACTTTTTATTGGTTACTATTTTTGGGTTTTTTTCTGTTTTGTTTTGTTTTGTTTTGTTTTTGAGATTTTGTATTGTTTCTACCCTCTTTCTGTTTCAAAATTTTTTCTCAAATAAAAAAATTTTTTAAAAAAAGCCAGAGGAGGAAAAGAAAGTGCTCTAAAATAGATAACTATATGTATACTTAAGTGTGTAGGATTGATAACCATTTTACTAAGCTTTTGTTGGATCGGTGAACAGAACTGTATGCAGCCTCACTGTTTGAATGTCCACTTTGTATGCTTTAATTTTGTAACTTGAATAACTATATCCAAGAAGATAATATGTAATGTATCAAATAGTGATTTCTTACTGTTTATTTTTTTTTGAAATTCTGTATTGTTTCTACCCTTTTTTCTGTTTTGCTTCCCCCCTCTTTAAATAAAAAAAGAATTGTATAGTAGCTGCTAATGTAAAACCCTGTACATACATAGATTGGGCCAATTTTTGAACAAATTTTGATCATCTCTTTTTTTACTATTTTAAAGAGAATAAAACCAAACAAAACAAAGCAGATAAAGCCAATCAAAACAAAACAGTGAAAGCAATACAGGACTCCAAAATAAGATAATAAGAAATCAACAATGGTTACTATAATGCCTCTTGTTATCTTCAAAATAGCTGCCCATACCATCAGGCATAATAAAAATCAAACAAAACAAAACAGAATGAAACCAATCAAAACAAAATAGTGAAAGTGATACAGGACTTCAAAACAAGATAATAGGAAATCAGCAATGGCTACCATAATATATCTTGTTATCTTTGAAAAGCTGCCCATGACCTCAGATATTATAAAATCAAACAAAACAAAACAATGAAAACAATGCAGGACTTTAAAACAAGACACTAAAGAATTAACAATGGCTACCACTTTCAGAAGAAAATCCCCATAGTTGCTGTATTGAATATTGTTATCCTCTAAATAAATGCTCAGACTATTGGCTTTAGGCCTGCAAAGTAAATTAGACAATACAAGTATTAATTTTTTGTTTTTGTTTTTTGTTTTTACTTTAGTAGCTATCATCTCAGCCTGCATTTCTCCAAATCAGTCAGTTGGTTACCGGGACAGGGGTGGAAAGTGGCTCAGCTCTTCTTTTATTCCAGCCCATGCACCAGCTGGCTCACAGGAAGGGGTCAGTTTCTTGTTTCTCCTCCCAGCCCATGACTGCTACTGGCTCATAGTTAGTAAGGGGTTAGCTTCTTGGTCTTGATTATCTGTTGTAGGAAGGCTTTCTTCCTGTGAGGTCTTGATGCCTCCATGCAATATTTATCAGCATTTTCAAATGCCAGCTGCTTCCCAAGAATTTTCCCTACAGTTGAATCATTTATTGTTTTCCCTACAGCTTATAACAGCTGGGGCACAAAATCCTCAAAACATTCTTTGGGCCCCTGTCTAATACTAGAAAGATCAAGAGATTTTTTGCCATTGATGGTCAGCTCCTTCCATGCTCAGGTTCTGATGGTACTAATCTGTGGTTAACCTTGAGTGATTAAAGTTAATTGATTAGCTATCCCCTCAAATTGCCTGGATTCTGTGGGTCAGGTCTTTTGAAATCAAGTAAGCCCCAATATGAAAACCAGACAAATCCTCATTGGCCATTTTAGCCTCTTGTACTGCCTGCTGAACTGGAGAGAGAAGGGGAGCCATGGCCTTGTGTGGTGACCAACTTTCACTTTCAATTTCACCACAATTGCTTCAATTATTGTAAGTATAGCCATTTGCAGCACAATAGACTTTTCTCTCTCATATTCTTCTTCAAACTCTGAGCCAGATTTTTCTTTCATTTGTTTTGTTGGTTGGTTTTTGGTACCGAGAATTGAACTCAGGTCCTCACGTTTGCCAGGCAGATGCTATGCTGGTGAGCTATATTCTAGCCCTGAACCAAAAGCTTTATGTTCCTCCTGAGCACACTCAGGGAGCTGCAAATCAGGCTCATTCTGTGCTTCAGGCAGAGTCTCAGAAGGCTCAAATGGTTTTAGTGACTCACACCACTGCACTATGTGGTGTAACTGCTCTGTGACTTTTAGACCTGCTGCAGCAGCCACTTTTTTATTGTTTGGGCATGGATCCAAACACTCTCTCACAAGATTCCATATAGAAAAAGTAAGGAGAGAGATCTTATCTAGCCCTTTAGCAGTATACTTTGCTCTTAGCTGTTTTCTCACTTTCTCCCAAGTATATAAATGTATAATTCTTTCTTCTAGGAATCATGAATAAGTCTATTGAACAAACTCAAAAAATTTAGCAAGTTGTGTAGCCTTAATCAATATTCCTCTAATCTTAAGCAAAGCTTTAAGAATTTTAATATACAAAGAACAATTCTCAGATCCTAAATTCCCCTTAGTTTTACACCCAACAATTAGTCAATACACTCTGTACCTTAATCTATTTTGCATGTACCCCTGAAGTATCTATCTCAGCCTACTGAGTTCCCCATGTTCAGCCCCCATGTTGGGCACCATTTACTCTGACCTTTGTGGGGAGCAGGGTCCTGAGAGGGGGGAATGAGAGGTTAAGAAGAAACGATACATAAAGAAAAATTGGGACTGGATGGGACCTGACCTCGCTGATGGAGAGGCAGCAATGATAACTCAGACCCAGCATTTTTATTTATACAAGGTCAAAAAAAGGAAAAGCACACTAGAGTGCAAAGTCTCAGTGTTTGCTGAGAACACTGTGAGCAAAACATTCTCAAAGCTGCCTGCAACTATAGTTAATAAGAAAGAACACTGAGGTCAGACACCTGATGATATGCAACTGAGCTAGAGGTCAATTTGTTTATGCAATCTGCCTCTGGCATTTTGTGTCCTTGGGCCTGGCTTTGCTCTAGTCTCAAGGAATTTGCTGAGCTTAGGCTCAGCTACAGTTCAACCACTCCCTACACTTTGCTTATGAAAAGCCTCTTGAGGGTGCACACTTCCCTCTGATAAGTCATTTATGTCTCTCTGTGACACATTCTGAAATTCCTTTCTGTGACAATACTCAAGAGCCTTCTCAGTGGGCTGAGTCAAGGTCCCATGTCCTTTACAGTGGAGCTCCTTAGACCCTGGGCATGGGCCCCTTTGTCACTGGAGGCCAGATGAGCACTGTGTTTGTTAAATTTACTAAAATGTTTTTTTTTCTTTTATATTTCCCTCTGATTGCATAGCTTTCTCTCCCTCTAAATCTCTGCAGGTTTACTTCCCCTTTATGTGGTCAGAAGCTCCTAAGTCCCTAGAAAACTGTGCTTCATATAAAAGCACCAAAGGTATGAGGCAATTATCCTTTCTAACCAGAAATGGAAGGTGTCAGGGAATATACCCCAGGATGTACAGTAACCTCATTGGGAACCTCCTCATGTCAACATACTCCATCCCTGGGCCAAAAGGAACTAAAACTTGCTCACCAGGAAGACACAAATAAGGATAGATACATCCGACCACTATGGAAATCAGTATGGAGAGTTCTCAAAAACTAAAAATAGAAATTCCATTTGAACCAACTATTCTTCTATGTATCTTCTCTAAATAACTAAAGATATTATAAAAGTGACACATGCATACCCACATTTATAGCAGCACACTCAGAATAGCCAAATCTTGGAAACAGCTGATATGCCCATCAACAGATGAATGTGTAAAGAAACTGTAGTGTTTATATACAATGGGTACCACTCTGGCATAATGAAGGATAAACTTGAGCTATTGAAGGAAAATGGACGCACTATAAGACCATAATGTTAAGTGAAGTGTCCATCACACAAGTTTAACTATCACAATTTCTCTTATGTGAAAAACTTTATATACAAAATAAAAGACAGATAATAGGAAAATAGAAAAAACATTTATTGTAATCCAGTGAGAACAATGTATCTAAAAGTATAACTTGACAGTATACCTTGACTTAGTGCAATTATCTTACATGATTTATAAGTTTTTGGCATACTAACCTTGTTTTTAATCTGTATATATGATAATTAACTTTATAAGGTCTTACAAAATAAGACCTGATTCTGGAAATATAAAAGGATCTAATAAATGAATCTGATTCTGGAAAAATAAAAGGAGGTGGGGGAAGGGGAAAAATAGAAATGCATTATGTATATATAACAATTCCTTAGATATGTAATGAACATATGTAAACATTATGAACTGCAAATATGCACTAATAAAGCCAAAAATTTTAAAATAAAAAGAATAGACACATTGTTAGTCATGAGCAAATCCTAAAACACAGTAAGAGAAACTGACTTTAAGGAGACCCCTGGCATAGCTCCCTACCCAAACATGCACACTTTTGGGTTCTAAACACTTTGGATCAGAGATCTTCTAAACTACTGCTGCTTTTAATCCCCTTTACTCTCTGCCTTCGTGTCTCATTTGTTCTCAAAACAGGAGACCATAACTTGCCCACCTAGTGACTTGGCTCTCCTTTTTACAGAAGCTGGGGGAAATCCCCCGTGCCAGGCAGATTCAAGTGGCAATTTAGGTCATAGGCAACCTCTCCTCAGGACCTACCAGAGTTCAGAACGAGGAAGAAGTTCTGATTTTTTTTTTACCTCCTGTTCATGAAACTCATTTCCCTCTTTCTTCCCTTCCTCTTCTCCCACTCTGAGACCCCTTTCTGTTTTTCTCTTGCTTCTTAGAACAGGAAGAGAGAGGAGCAACCAGACAAATGAGAGTTCTTTACATAAGTGCCAAAGAAAACCTCTTCCATTTCTTTAATCTGCAAATGGAAGCCCTGGTAAATTTCTGTTCTCTTTCCTTTCACTTCTCAGCAAAAATATCAGAAATGCAGTCCTCAGGGGCAGGGGCAGGTGGTGAGGCTCTCTATGAAGAATCTAAAGAGGTCATAGCTGTGGATCCAGAATTTGGCCACTATGGCCCTCTCCCAGCCTCAGAAGGTCCATAATGCTATAGGTGGGGAAGTGATGCAGTCAGTTGCTGGCTATCAGCTATCTACCCAAGGGACACACACACACACACACACACACACACACACATACACTTGAACCACTACTGCTTAAGCAACAGTTTGAGCCTCAGCTGCCCAGGACCACCTGCCCTGTCCTGCTGCTTCCACAACACTGTTTATATTGCAATAATCTTGGCCTCATATTTATCTCTGCCCTATAAGCAAGCATGTCCTTTATACTTACTATAGACAAAGAAGCACCTCTCAATTATTGCTTCAATACTAAAGACTCTCCACAGGGGCTATACATAAGTCCCAAGTTCCCAGATATGAAGATCTTGAATAAGTTTTTGAGGAAATCCCAGCCCTAGTGTGTATTTTTCCTCTCTGTTCCTAACTTATTGTGAAAGATGCTAACAGAATTGCATTCTTTTAGGGGCTCTGAGAATGTCTGGGAGCTGCACACCAGCAGCAGAAATGTCTGTTCCTCTGCTGATGGTAGATTCTGGAAAACTCAGGCAAGCTACATTGCTTCACCTCAGGAAAGCTGGAGAGGGCTAATTTCAGGAAGAACTAGGACTGATCAGCATTTTCAAACACTAGAAAAATGTGCCAGCAATGCCCATTAGATGGTCAGACATGTTGCCTGATGCTAGACTTTGTCAGATCTAAAAAGATGTTCCTTTTTCTCTTTTTATAAGTACACTAGGTGTGCCACTAAAGATTGTGAGTAATTCAGTGCCTAACCCCAAAATGTCACTGTTAATGTCTATTTTATAAACTTGGGACTGTTTTAAAACAGAAACTTTTTTTAAGTCTGAGTTTTCTCTGTCTCTTCTGAGGTTTTTGTTGTTTTTATGTTGGGTGTGTGTGAGAGAGAGAGGAAGCAAGAGAAGGAGGGAGAGAATCCAATCTGTGTGAGTGAGAGACAGAGAGAGACAGAAAGAGACACAGAGAGACAGAGAGGACTGGGAATTGAAAGCAGGGTCTTAACACCATGCTATAACCCCAGCTGTATGTATTTATTTAGAGACAGTTTTAGAGACAGTTTCTCACTAAGTTGCTCAACTGGCTCAAATTTGATCCTCCTGCCTCAACCCACCAGAGTGTTGGGATTAGAGGTCTGCACCACGACCAGCTTCCCTTCTGATTATTGGCTTAAATTAATGGTGTTCACTAGCAAAAAGAAAGGCTGAAAGTACCCTGAAGTATTAGAGAAAATCTATACTGATTTACACAAGAATAAAAACCACCAGTTTGTACACTCTTGGAAGAATTCTGACTAGCCTACAGTTTAAACCTAAAATTGAAGAAAGCAGGACTACTCTAATCCATTCTTGCCAATTCGTCTATAAGTGCATTCTAATTTAGTGTAATTGCTTTATGTGCGCTGTCTGTCCCCTTGTTAATCCATGATTATAACTGGTTTTGAAAGAGAGAAGGGAAAAAAATCCCATGGATAACAGCAAAAGTACCATTCCTCAACATGGACTCTTGTCCCACCCATCAGACACAATGAGTTAAAAAAATAACATTAAAAAGCACTGAATTCAGAGTTCACCAGTAACCCACCCCAGATTCCTAAATCTGGCTTAAGAGTTTCAGCTGCTCAATTTTTTTCTAAGTTTTAACTCATGTTTTTGTTTATTCTTTTTTTACCTTGATTTTATTTTACCTGCCACCTTACAGGTGTCTGGCTCTCTTTGAGTTTTTCTTTTTTTACTCCAAAAACAGGTCATAGAGATATTCAATAGTTCATAAACTCCCTTGGAACTAAATAAAAAATATAAAGGAGACTTCTTTAAAAGCCCAGCCACTGTTATATAAACCACTGAGCTCAACCTTACATAAATAAATGCTCAAATAATTAGTTCAAATGTATTTTTGCTGACATGACTCAGATAAATCTTTAATAAATGATCTAATATAAATTGGTTGGTAAAATAAGAGTAAAGATATCTTAAAATATAGTAACATAAGCATTGCCCAGGTCATGAACCAATAAACATAGTATTTATGTTTGTTTAAAACAGTTTAGATGCAAGTTAATTGTTTTCTATGACCCAAGTACAATAACTTAAAGTTTTTCTTTGATTAAAAATATGCATTATATGTATATGTGTATTATATATATAGTTTAAAGCATTATGTTTTGGCTCTCATGAGTAAGCTAAAATAATTGTTAAAATTAGTTTGTTAATTTTTAAAATAAATTGTTAAATAAATAAAGGGGATTAATACTTATAAATGTTCATAACATTAGAGTGGTCAATTGTTCATATAAATTCAACTATTCTTGGTTTCTTAAAGCTTATAAAAAGACAGTATTTTAGAGGCAGCCATCCTGCCACCCTGGTAAGTGGCTGTGACCTCCCAACCCACGGCCACCCCAGGGTGAGACCTTATCAGCGTTTCCTGAGATCTGTGCCATGTTGGAACTTGGGGCCTGGGAAAACAGGCAGCCAGCACGCTGCTCTGGTGGGCAGCTGTGAGCCTACTGCATGGTTGAAGAATCAAACATTCATCTCATCCCCCCACCCAGCAAGTGAGAGCCAGAGATCTGAGCATCTCTTGCAAGTTTGACTACATGGAATATAGCAAATAAGGGGGATTTTCTTCTGCCATCTCTTTGAAGGCAAATATTTTTATCTCTGTTCTGCTCTGTTCAGATCAATGGTATTGCTCTATTCAATATTGTTTTTATAATTCTGGTATTTCCTTTGATATTGCTCTACCTGATTGAAGGAACAACTGCTGTGAAGAAAACCAGATATACTATTGTATCCACTGCTGTTATCCCAGTAACCTGCTGTGAGGTTCTCTACCAATTTCACTGCACTGCCTCAATTGGCTTTGTCCTGTCTTGTTCTGCTGTATTTTACTACCTTCAAAATAAAATAAATAAATAAAATAAAAATAAGAGAAATAAAAAAGTAAATAACAACAACAAAACAGATCAGTAAGGCACCGAGCAACCTGAAACATGATATAACTAAACAGATAATGGACTTAAAAAAGGAGGAATCACTGAACAGAACTGTTGGCAGCCTCACTGTTTGAATGTCCACTTGGTATGTTTTAATTTTGTAACTTGAACAACTATATCCAAGAAGACAATATGTAATGTATCAACTCGTGTTTTCTTACTGTTTATTTTTTTAATTCTGTATTGTTTATACCCTTTTTTCTGTTTTGCTTTTTTCCCTCTTTAAATAAAATTTAAAAAAAATAAAAAGACAGTATTTTGATCTATTAAATGTGTTTCTATAAATTAATATATTAAAAAGGAAGGTTTAGAATTTCTTTGCTGAGAGTTACAATCATAATGATTTCTACAAAGAAAAGGAGACAAAAAAGAGGAGGCAGAGGGAAATTTCCCTGGGGTGAACAATTTGGTCCTATGAGACTGCTGAATAAAACCCATTCCTTGGTTGAAATAGCAACTATCTAAACCAATCTGCGTCTGTTTTCTCCCCCATAGATGGCTTCTCCAGTTTTCCCCAGGGTTTTATGGTTCCTTATCACCAAAATGTTTTTTTTTCCTCTTGTACTGGGAATTGAACTCAGAACCTTATACTTGCCAGGCAGGCACTGTGCTGCTGAGCTATATTCCTAGCCCATATTTTTTAAAGAGCAAAAAAATAATTCCACAAAATTAAGTTCACAGTATTCAAAAAGTCATATAAACAGTTTTCTATGCCTAAAAAGATTTCTTAGGATATTGATCTGATGTTGGTAAATTTTACAAAAATAGACGAGGCAACAAAGATGGAATTTTATCAAGATAATTTTTGTGTTTTCTGCTGTCTTTTGATTATGTAAAAAACTGAATTTTAAGATATTTAAGGTTTATTTAAATGGTGACTCATTAAATATTTCATATGATCAATTGTGGGAAGCAACCACACATTACACTCATTGGGCTAAAGCAAAGCCAGAGTACCCAAGGCAAGGCAGGTAAACAAGTTGTTAGGCAGATCTTTTCTCCAATTAGGAGAGGGGTTTCACCTGTTGCCAACTTCTTGCTGATTGTATGAATCAATGTGCTGCAGTCATTGGGCAGTTCCTTTTCTGCCACCAGGAAAGAGGGTTCTACCTCACCTCAGCTTTTTGTATTCTGACTCTTATCCTCATTTGTTTATCCTCCATCATCCTCCTTCTGGGAATTTCAAGAACTGCCCTGAACATATCATTCTGTCACCCGACCAGAAACCCGAGGTATGAGAAAACTCATCATATCACAGATGAGAGGAAATCTCAGTGTGTGTGTTCAAACAAAACAGGCTCACGTGAGCAAAAGCACAAAACAGACTCACAGGCATAGGAGTATATTAATATCATCAATATTGATTCCATCAATATTGCACAAAACATGGGGCAAACAGGTTGTCAAGAATGACAGCTGTATATAGAAATGCTTGCTGTTTTATTGAAAGCAAAATGTTCAGATGTAAATATTTCTCTACAAACAAAATGTATCACCTTTGTGCAAGAGACATATCTCTGATTTCCAGTACAAGAAACTGTGAACCCTAACATATGGAGATGTGTAGGGAAACAATTATTGCCCAAAATACCCATATACACCTGAGCATCAGCCCAATATATACCTGAGCATATTCCCATATTTACCATTTTTTTGTGTATCTTGACCAGAGAATGTCTTGATCATATGCCTGTTGATATAATCACAGAGCATTTGGTTTGAAGCAGTATATTAAAAGTGAGCTCCAAGCAAAAAAAAAAGACAGTAGAGAAACTTCCCCCACCAGTAGAACCTGAACCCTCTAGTTTTGCTCAGTCAATAAGGAAGGAGCTGGGTAGGGGGAGAACTTTTCCCCACTGGAATAATGTTTCCCCATGACTTCCATTTTACAACCACCCAAACAAAACCACTTTGTGCTACAGGTAACTACTTCCAATTTCTCAGTTCAGAAAAATTTTTCTATGACACAGGCTGAGAATTTCACCTTTCACTAGAGTCATCCTTTCTCTCTCCCTTGCAATCAACACTAGAAGAGTCCAAGTGGGCAGAAGAATCCTTATAGGGTTTTCAACATGTCTGCCCTGTTCCAGAAATCTAAGATCCCATTAATCCAGGACAAGTTATACATCATCATGAAGCTGTACCCTAAAAAGACCTAAAACAAGTAACCACTACCTATGGCCCCACAGTCCCTTTTACACTGGGTTTCATAGAGCTTATAGGACAAAGGTTATGGCCCCTAATGATTGGAAAGGAATGGCTAAAGCATGTTTAGGTCTGGGGGATTATTTATTGTAGAAGGTAAATTTTTTTGATTTATGAACAGATCAGGTTTCTTGCAATGCCACTCACAATGTGGCCATTACAAAAGACATGTTAACTGGAGAAGGTGCTTTTGCCGCTACAAATAATCAACTTACTTTTGAATTGCAAGAATATCAACAAATTAAAATAGCTACCACAGGACTTGATGGGAACTTCCTTCAAAGGGTGAGCATTCCTTGATCCAGAGTCCTTTTCAGGATTTTGTTACACATTTATTACAAACCAGTAAAATTATTAGCAACACGGAGACTGGAAAGTTAATTGTTCAACAATTGGCCTTTGAAAATGCAAAGAAATGGTGTAAAGAAGCTTTATGAGCTCACAAAAAAAAAAAAAAACCAGGCTACATGACTCAAGTGGATCAAATTTGTGCAGACATTGGCCCTTTGTATGTTTGTGGAGCTGCCTTGGCAACAGCTATCATTCAGCCTAGTCATCCACAGCCTAAAGAAAAGGGAAGGAACAAGGTTATTTGTTTCAGCTGTAAGAGTAGAGGACGTCTTGCTCAAAATTGCTCTAATATTTGTTTCAGCTGTGGGAGAGGAGGGCATTTTTGCACAAAGTTGTTCTATTACTCATTTCAGCTGCAGGGGCAAAATTGCTCTATCTGCAAATTATTCTTGCCCTCTTTTCTGCTGTTCAACAACAGTGACTGTGGCAATTTTCATCCTCTTGGCAATCCACATTGGTTAATGTCGCTAGTGTATTGATTGTCATCATCCTCCAGACAAATTAATTCAATTTACTTCCCTCTCACCCTTTGTCTTCCCTTCAAAAATAAGCTCAGTTCCCATAGTAAGAGTGTTGTGGCTTGGCATAATTGATGCCATCTTGAGCCTTGCATTTGACTAGTGCCCTGTATTTAACTCAGAAAAATGGAAAATTACTCAGGGTATAAGTCCCATAAGAAAAGCAGAATGAGCTATACCTGCAGAAGAAAAATTAACCTGCTCAACAAAAGCAATAGGATACAGGTGTCAAATGAAAATTAATAAAAGATTTCAGCTAAATTGTTTCCAACAGGATGTCTTTTGTGATTCTCTTTTAAAAACTCTGTAACTTTCCAGTTTGGGGCCACTTGTGTGGACCCTGAACCAGGGGATCTGTATACAAGTGGTCCTAAGCTCAGTTAATAAATTCCAAATTTATCAGTTTGGCTGCTTGGATTCCTATATTGTTGTTCATGAACCCATCTCAGAGAGGTGTCTCTGTTTTCATAGATGGATCTTTTTTGGGTAGGGGAGGTTATGTAATGACCTTCTCTTCTTGAATACAGAAACAAGTTTTTCTTCTGCACAAAAGACTGAATTGCACACTGTCATAAATCTGCTTTTATCTGCTTTTAAGATGGCGCTGATGTTTGCAACGTGGTGTGCCTCATCAAAATTGCCACTATTCACATTGGCCAAGAAGATATTTTTACTTTATTTCACACTCTCTGATCTATCATTTGGTCATGCCATGTTCCCTAATTTATTGGTCATTTACATTCTCATTCTCAATTGCTGGGGTCTCTCATTGAGGGAAATGCTACACCACACAGATTACTGATTAGTGTCACTGTTACTCCTTCAAGTGCCTTTCACTAGGCTTCTGATTCCCATGCCACTTTCCATCAAAATGCTCCTGCCTTATGAAAACAGTTCCTTTTAACCTGGAAAGAGACACAACAAATTGTTAAACAATGTTCCTCACGTGTAATACATCTTCCCTCACTCTATATTGGAATTAATCCTTGAGGGTCATACCTAATTGTCTCTGGAAAATGGATGTCACTCACACCTTGAGTTTGGCTCTCTACACTGGGTCTGCATTTCAGTGGATACCTCCTCAGGATTTATTTTGCTTCAACTCACACTGCTAAAGCTGCTAAACATGTCATTGCTCATTTCTTGGATGTTTTTGGTACCCTTGGCTGCCCATAGGCACTTAAGACTGACAATGGCTTGGCTTATACAAGTGCTGCTTTCCAAACGTTTCATCAAACTTTCCAATTTCTCTTATCACAGGAATTCCCCATAACCCTTAAGGTCAAAGAATTGTTGAATGTGTTCACTGTATGCTCAAAATTCAACTACAAAAACAAAAAGGGGAATCCTTCCCTATAAAAATTCATACCTCATAATAGACTTCACTGGGCATTATATACTGTTAGCTTTTTAAATGCTACTAAGGATGGGACAACAGAAGCACCAAGACAGTTCAGTCAGGTAAAGGAAGAGACCTTGGTAAGTTTCTCATACTGGACAATGGAAGGGACCTCACTCAGCACTCATATGGGGCTGAGGGCATGCTTGGGTCTTTCCAGGAACACTGAATGGCCTACCTCAGTGCCAGAGCATGCTGTCCAACAGTATTGTGGACCCAGACCTGGAGAAGAAGTTGGTTCCACCTTTCAAGAAACAGATGCTCATTCTATGATAGTGATGCTCAAAGACCATACCACAGCAGATAGAAGAGGATGTGGCTAGATCCAACCTGGAACCATTTAAAGAAATTGACCCAGGATGTCCTGGAGATTGTAATCAAAAATGGGAAATGAGGGTCTGAGTAAAAATAAGTGCATCTTCCAAATTTTCTTGTGAGAGAGCTCTGCTAATTGACCTACAAAAAGTTATGAATAGTCTATAATTACAAACCTCTAAAATTATAAAAGATTTATTATAATTTGATTGAAAATATATTTGAGTGCACTCTGATTTTGAAAGCAGATTGTCTGTATCTTTGTGTATCTGTTTGTTCATCTGTTTGCCCAGTCCCTAAGAAGCTGTTTTATTTGAGCTCAACAAATTTTTCTTCTTTTGGATTTTTGAATTTGGCTTATAGATAAATGTCATCAAAATTAAAGATATGCTTCCACCCAGGTTGCCAGCTGGTCAAAATGATGTTAAATTAACTGTATAAATGTAATGCATACTATTGTTTATGTATTATGATATGACAGTCTCTATTGTTCAAAAATAATATATTGGGAGCCAGGGATTTAGCTTAGCAGCATAAGCACCTGCCTTGCAAGTGCATGGTCCTGAATTCAATCCTTGGAACCAAATAATAATAATAATAATAATAATAATAATAATAATAATAATAAGTTGAGTGTTGTGACTGGGCTCTCATAAGTCATGAAAAAGTCTATTAAAATAATATAACAAAAACCCATTAGAGGTAGAGAAACTATTGGATAGGACTACAGTTCATGAATAAGGAAACAGCTGCTTGGAAACAATTATCCAGTCCTTGTTCATTAATAGGAAGGTTTAATGATCTCCATAGCCTTATGGAGACACCCAAAAAAGTGTTGCTTAAAATGTATTATTGTGATATGTTTACATTGGTAATTATCAAAATGTTAAGTTTTCTAGAAATAAAATAATTTTTCCTGATTTAAACATTCTCTGACATAAAAAGGAAATAAGAAGCAAAAATTTTCATATGGTTATGATACTTGATTGTTATTAATCTCATGATACATTAAATATATTCATGCCTTCAGATGTACAGGTCTTCCAAAATGCAAAACTTGGATTGTTTATAGAGATAGACTTTTCTTTCAGATTCAGATACCTGCTTTTTCTTGTGCTCCAAGCCACTTGTGATTGGAGGTTCATGCCAAACCAACATGAGGTCACTACTCAATAAATATTTTTAACAAAGACTTAGGTGATATATACGCTATATATGTGTCACTATATTTAAAGATGTTTAGACATTAAACAGTCTAGACAATGTCATGAATTTTTTCAATGACATCCATAAAAGGACAACAAGTTAGGTACCTGCTTCTTTTGTACTATAAATGATTGACTATAAAGGCTGTTCTATGTCAAATTGGAAATTTATTAAAATGTCATCATGAGTGTCATGCTAAAATATTATGTATGGATTTTGATCTCAGTTTTTCTGTGTGAAACTGTGTAACTATTGTCTGTTAACATTCTACAAGGATTATACTACTACACCATTCATGGTTGGTAGGAAATAGTGATTTTCCACTGTATTTCAGATAAAATTATAATAATAAGTTCCCTGCTTCCATTACAATGTAATGCCATTAACCTCCTCTTCTCAATGTTCAATAACTAAGATTTGGAGATCAAAAATAAGAAAGAAAGAGGGGCTAGCAGGACAGCCAGTATTTTGGCCCTGGCCCACTGAGGTTGTTGAGGACCCAGGACATAAGAGTACTTTTGCAAGAGACCAGGCCCATGCCACTGAGAGAGGGAAGATAGGCCTGCACACAATGCGAGGAGAGTTCCAGCTTCCAGGCACTGGCTGGAGAGAGTTTGGGACATCACTCACAGAGCTTGGGTACCCACCCAGCCCCCTAGGACACTGCACTAGCCTGGAGAGGTTTTGAGTACTTGAGTGGACTGCACCCAGCAACCTGTTTTCAACCAGGGGACCAGGCCTATACCACCAAGAGAGGAGAGTTAGGCCTGCATGTCCTGAGAGGGGAATTACAGCTTCCCGCACTGGCCCTGGGAGAATTTGGCTGCATGAGTCCCAGGAGCTGAGAGCACAGGAGGTGATTTCCAACACACCCAGGGAAAGTTTTGGAACATCATTTGAAACACAGAAATATAGGAAAATGACAAAATGAAAGACCAAAATGCAATCTCAAGCTTCCAGCCCATCCCACAAAAGCCTGGGAGCCATGTACATAGGAGAAAATATTAGTCATACACCTGAAATATCTGAAATGATATCAACTGAAATAAAGAAGCAAATACAGGAAGCTATGAAGGAACTCAAATTGAAATAATCTCCCAGGTAAAAGAAGAAATGATAAAAGTAGTGAAAGACATAATGAATGCATCTAAAGAAGACACAGGTAAAATATAAGAACAAAGCAAACAGATAGAATCCCTGAATGAACAGTATAAGAAACAAACAAAATATATGAAGCAGATTCAAAAGGAAATAGAGGAAATCAAAAATTCCATTGAAAGTTGCCAAAACTGGCTCAATGAAGGTGAAGATAGAATTTCAGACCTCGAAGATAAGATTGCAGCTAGTGAACAGGGAAGGAAAGATCTTTAAAAATAATGAGGAATCAGGAAATAACAATTCAACAGTTGCAAGATGATGCAAAGAAAAACAACATAAGATTAATAGGGATAAATGAAAAAGAAGGGGAAAACACAAATGACATAAAGAGGCTATTTACAGAAGTAATAGCTGAAAATTTCCCAAACATGAGAATGGAAACTGACATTCAGATTAGTGAAGCATATAGAACTCCAAACAGCAATAACCAAAATAAAACTACACCCAGACATATAATAATCACCATCCCAGAAATCCAACATAAGAACAGAATCTTAAAAGCTGTTAGAGAGGAAAGATGGATCACCTATAAAGGAAAACCTATCAGAATTGCAGCAGACTTCTCAACACAAACAATGAAGCCAAGAAGAGCATGGAGTGAAGTTTTTCAGATACTTAAAGAAAACAACTTCCAACCCAGAATGATGTACCCTGCAAAACTGTCCTTCAAAATAGATGGAGAAATAAGGTACTTTCCTGACAAAGAACAGCTGAAGAACTTCATGATCACCAAACCAACCCTGCAAAGAATACTGAAAGACATTTTAGATACACATAGGGAAAAAACCACTAAGCAAGACAGACAAGTAAACAGAATGGAAAGGTAAAGATACAACAGCAGAAAGATAACATGTCAACAATAAAATGATATATAACAGTTATAGCCATTAATGTAAATGGCCTCAATTCACCAATTAAAAGAAACAAACTGGCAGAATGGATCAAGACAACGTCCAACCATATGCTGTCTACAAGAAACCCATCTAACCCAAAAGGAAATTCATAGACTGAAAGTCCAAGGATGGAAAACAATACTTCATGCAACAGGAACTCAAAAAAAAAAAAAGCAGGGGTAGCTATTCTGTTTGCAGACAATGTGAACTTCAAACCAAGAATGATCTGAAGAGATAAAGGTCACTACATTATAGTTAGGGGGAAACTTCAAGAGGAAGAGATAACAATCTTAAATATATATGCACCAAATTCCAGAGCACCCAGCTACACAAAGAAAGTATTAACAGAAATTAAAAATCAAATAAGCAAAAAAACAATTGTAACAGGAGATCTTAATACACCATTGACACAAAGGGACAGATCAACTAGACAGAAAATCAGCAAACAAATAATGGAACTGAATCACACCTGCGAACAAATGGACTTGATAGAAGTATACAGAGTGCTCCACCCAACAACATCAGAATATACAGTCTTCTCAGCAGTACATGGGACATTCTCTAAAACAGACCACATACTAGCCCATAGAATATATTTAAGTAAAGGCAAAAGAATTGAAATTATCCCATGCATATTATCAGATCATAGGGCCATGAAACTAGAAATTAATGATAAAACAAACTGCAAAAACCCCACAAACACGTGGAAATTGAATAATACACTCTTGAGCAATCAATGGGTCACAGAGGAAATTAAAGAAGAAATTAAACAATATCTACAAGCAAATGAAAATACAAATACAACTTACCAGAATCTGTGCACTGCAATGAAAGCAATACTTAGAGGAAAATTTATTACACTGAGTTCCCACATTAGGAAAACAGAATGAACACAAATAAGCAACCTGATGCTACGCCTCAAACATCTAGAAAAAAGAAAAGCAAGCCACGTCCAAAGCCAAAAGAAGAGAGGAAATTATAAGGATCAGAGCAGAAATTAATGCAATAGAGACTAAGAAAACAATACAAAAAATCAATGAATCAAAAAGTTGGTTCTTTGAAAGAATAAATAAAATCGATAAGCCCCTAGCAAACCTAATTTTAAAAAGGAAAGAAAAGACTCAAATTCATGCACTACGGAATGAAAAAGGTGAACTCATTACCAACTCTGTGGAAATACAGAAGATCATCAACACCTATTTCAAAAACCTTATTCTCATAGGTTCCATAACACAGAAGAAGTGGACAGATTCCTAGAAACATATGAACCATCAAAACTGGAGCAAGAAGATGTAAAACTGCTAAATAACCCAATTTCTATTAATGAAATTGAAAATGTAATCAAGTCCCTACCAACAAAAAAGAGCCCAGACCCAGACAGATTCACTGTGGAATTCTACAAGAAATACAAAGAAGACTTAATGCCGACACTGCTCATACTGTTCAATGAAATTGAAAGGGAAGCAATTCTCCCTAAGTCATTCCTGGAAGCAAGTATTACTCTAGTACCAAAACCTGAGAAAGACCCAACTGAAAAAGAGAACTATAGGCCAATCTCCCTAATGAACATAGATGCAAAAATTCTCAATAAAATATTGGCAAACAGCATGCAGCAAATCATCAAGAAGATTATACACCATGACCAAGTGGGATTCATCCCAGACATGCAGGGATGGTTCAACATACATAAATTAATAAATGTAATCCACCATATAAATAGAGCCAAAAGTAAGAATCACGTGATCATTTCTATAGATGCAGAAAAAGCTTTTGATAAGATCCAACACCCATTCATGATAAGAACCTTACAGAGAACTGGAATAGATGGTCTCTACCTCAATATGTAAAGGCCATCTATGACAAACCAACAGCCAGTGTCATATTAAATGGCCAAAAACTGAAAGCCTTTACCTTAAAATCAGGCACAAGACAAGGATGTCCCTTATCACCACTGCTATTCAACATAGTACTAGAAATACTAGCCAGAGCAATTAGACAAGAGAGAGAAATAAAAGGACTAAAGATAGGAAAAGAGGAAGTTAAACTATCATTATTTGCAGACAACATGATACTCTACATAGAAGACCCCCAAAACTCCATCAGAAGACTCCTAGATATAATAAAGAAATTCAGCAACATAGCTGGATACAAAGTCAATGCTCAAAAATCAATAGCATTCCTGTACACTAACAACAAAATCACCAAGAGAGAAATAAGAGAAGTCACACCCTTCACACTAGAATCCAAAAAAATGAAATACTTGGAATTAATCTAATGAAAGAAGTAAAAGAGCTATTCAGGGAAAATTAAAATACCCTGAATAAAGAAATCAAAGAGGACCTCAGAAAATGGAAAGACATCCTTGTTCATGGATAGGAAGAATAAATATTGTGAAAATGGCCATTCTCCCAAAATTGCTATACAGATTCAATGCAATCCCAATGAAAATACTACTAATATACCTCAAAGATCTAGAGAAATCACTCCTCAAATTCATCTGGAACCAGAAGAGACCTAGAATAGCAAAGGCAATTCCAAGCAGCAAAGCCAAAGCAGGAGGCATCACAATCCCTAACTTGAAGTTACACTACAAAGCTACTGTAATAAAATCAACATGGTACTGGAATAAAAACAGATCTGAAGATCAACGGAATAGATTAGAAGTTACAACCACAACTACGAACACACTCAACCACCTTATCTTTGATAAAGGGGCCAAACATGCTCACTGGAAGAATGATAGTCTCTTTAATAAATGGTGCTGGAAAAACTGGCTATCCATATGCCAAAAACTAAGACTAGACCCATGCCTGTCACTATGTACTAAACTAAAATCTAAATGGATCAAAGATCTAAATATTAAAACAGAAACACTAAATCTGTTGGTAGACAAAGTAGGTAAAAATCTTGAAGACATAGGAGTGGGTAAAGAATTCATGAACAAGAACCAAACTGCATGAGACATACTTCCCAGAATCAATAACTGGGATTATATCTTATTAAAGAGTTTCTTCATGTCAAAAGAAATCTCAAGCAGAGTGGAAAGAAAACCTAAAAACTGGGAAAAAATCTTAGTGAACAGTCCCTCAGACAAAGGACTTCTGTCTAGAACATATAAAGAATTAAAAAAAATAAGACCCCCAAAATTCAAAGACCCAATCCAAAAATGGGTATCTGAGATGAAAACACAGTTCTCAGATGAAGAAATATGAATGGCAAATAAATATTTTTAAAAATGTTCATCATTGGTCATTAGAGAAATGCAAATTAAAACCACACTGAGATTCCATCTCACTCCAGAAAGAATGGCCAGGATCAATAAAACTACCAACAACAAATGCTGGAGAGGCTGTGGGGAAAAGAAACTCTTTTGCACTGTTGGGAGTGTAGACCAGTGCAATCACTATGGAGGTCAGTCTGGAGATTCCTCAAAAAGCTAGGATTGGAAGTCCCATTTGACCCAGCTATTCCACTCCTAGGCATATTCCCAGAAGAACTGAAATCTTCTTACCACAGTGATATATGTGCACCCATGTTTATAGCAGCACAATTTGTAATAGCCAGATCTTGGAAACAACCTAAGCTGCTTTGAAGTCTTGTTTTCATTCATTGCTGGAATGGTTTTATTCTGTTTTGTTTGACCTGATTATGTGTGATGGTATAAACAGCTACTTTGAAGAAAACAAAACATTATGGCAGCCATTGCTGATTTAATATCATCTTGCTTTGAAGTCCTAACATGCTTTTGTTCTTCTATTATCATTGGTTCTATCATATTGTGTCTTACTGGACTTTAATAGAGACATTTTGGTAGCTACTGTTAACATCCAATTGTCTTGTTTTAAAGTGCTGTGTTGCTTACATTGTTCTGTTCTGACCTGTGTTGTTCTGTCCTCTTTTGTTTTATTCTCTTTAAAATAAAATTTTTTAAAAAATAGAAAAAAAGAGTACTTTTGCAGTGACATCCTATGACTCAGTGAGTCCCAAACCTCCTGAGCAAGGAGATTGTTGAACCATAGAGGAAGGAGATCAACAGTGTATAGTGTGCCTAAGGAGAGTCACCAGGAGAGAACAGTCTCCCAAGATTTCACAGAAAGCAATTTGGTCAAGAAATGGCTGTGAATCATCCAATGGTCGACACTGACAGGAGAACTGAGAGGTGCTATAAATTGTTCCAAGGTAAATTCTGAGGAGAATTAACTGATCTTGATAGATAGCAAAAAGCTAATTTTAATTACTGCAGTTCTCACTTTAACTTAGTCTTGAACATCCAGCAGAAAAAATACCCAAAAGATGTATAAAATAATGACATAGTAATATGCTAGCTATAAAAGAGATTCAAGTGACTGACACCTAACAATTTCTAGCTGTACTGGTACCTGACTACAGTAATGGGTTAATAGGCTATATACAGTTAAATTGTTGAGTGCAGGGACCTGAAATCCTTGGACTGGGAGTCTTTAGCCTAAATGAGTAAGTTCATTCAAAATGGAAACTATTCAAGAAGAAGGCCTTTGCAGGAATAAAGCTTAGCTGGGGAAACCTGGGGAAAAGTGGAGAAGAAAAGTCCTCTACAAAAAAAAGGTCTTCTGTAGAGTCTTCTAAACACAGCTCCTCCAACTCCAACTGACTACCCATAACTTGCAACTGCAATGCAGAACAGGAAGAGATGTGGTGAGCGGCTGGCTGAGCTAAAGATCCATCACACATGCAGGACTAAAGCAAGGCCAGCTTGAAACACAGACAGCTGGAGGCAAGTCAAAAAAACAAGCTTCTAGGAAGGGCCTTTCTCCCATTAGGACAGGGGTTTCACCTGTCATCAACCTCTTGCTGACTGTATAAAAACACTGCAGTTGTTAGCCATTTCCTATTCTCCCACCAAGAGAGAGGGCTCCATCTGACCACAACTTTCTGCATTCTGACTCATCCTGTCCTCCCCCTGGGAATTTCAAGAGCTGCACTGGACACATGGATCAGTGAGTGTGTAACCTAGTTAAATAAACACTTTAGATTATGCACAATATTTTATTATATTATATTTTAGAGTATTTGAGGAAAAAATACATGTGAGTCTGGAGTGTATCTAATGTGTAAAAGTTTATGGAGTTAAAATTATATAAGCCTAATGCATGCAAAGTAAATAACCAATAAGTTGTCTCTTTTATACAATATATATTGCATCTGAACCTTAAAAATAAAGTAATATAATTTTAAGTCTAGGATTGTGATGCTACCTGACTTGCCTTTGTTTCCCAGAATTGTTTGTGGTAGTCTAGATCTTTTCTAGTTCCAAACAAATTTTAGGAATGTTTTCTCTAGTTCTGTGAGGCATTCTAGTATTTTGATTGGAATTTCATTAAATCCATATAACAACTGAGAGAGTATGGTCATTTTTACTATGTTGGTTCTTCTTACCCATGATCTCTTTCCATTTTCTGATATCCTCTTGAATTTCCTTTTTCAGAGTACTGTAGGTTTCAATGTAGAGATTTTTTAATTTCCTTTGTTAAATTGACTCCTAAGTACTTTATTTTTTTCAACACTTTTGTTAAAGCTATGGTTTAACTAATTTCACTCTCAGTGAGTTTGTTATTTGTGTACAGGAATGCTATTGATTTTTGAGTGTTGACTTTGTATCCAGTTATGTGACTGAATCTCGTTATTAAATCTATAAGTCTTCTGAAAGAATTTTGGGATCTTCTATGCAGAATATCATATCATCTTCCATCCTATTATACTATATAAACTTATTAAGGGAAAATAAATTTTACTTCAAAATTAAAAACTCAGTTAATATATAAAGACTTCTATCCAGCTATGATGCTAATTATTAGTCTTCTTTGTGTTGCATACGTGTTCTCCAAGTGTACAAGTATTCTAAAATGCAAAGGTTAGTAAAACACCTTACCATTCTAGTGTCATCAGTTAATATGATCTGTAATGATAGACTTTTCAGGCTTATGTTTAGAAGTTTCAAATTGTGTTATGATAATTAGGTGCACCTAAACACTGTGCATCCTGGGAAGGGATGCTCCAATAATTAACAGATAGGACATTAGTCACCTTAAAAAGTGCATCTACAAGTAAGTGGATTTTACTCAATTTTGCAGACATACATTTTTAGGTGACCAATGTCCAATCTTTTAATTACTGGAGCATCATTTCCCATACATCCTCAAGTATCCCTCTAGTAAAGATTTGTTTTCTCATATAAGTCTACCTATAAGATTTAAATGCCTATATAAATATTCTAGATATTATGCATTGTTACTTTTATGGTATATACTTTCCATTGTCTACTTTGAACTCTATGTATGTATATTATCTAGAACTAGTCACTACAAAAGGTCTGCACATCTATAAAACAGAGGCCAGATTCCAGGTTTGGAGCATTGTAGTGAGAATTTAATGGTTTGTTGGTCACATAAAAACATAGATATCTTTATTCTGTTTATTCCTTGGCCATTGTTATAGTTAAACAGGAAAACATAGACTTTTCTATGGACAAATAAGAATGGAGTCAGTATGCTCTTAAAAACCCCCTGTTCTTCTTGGGTAAACATATTAGGACATACAGAGGTTAATATTAAAAATAAAAGGCTCATGCCAAATGCTGCCTAATTTTGTCTTCTACCAATTTGAATGGCCACTATGCATCATGATTCTACTTTTAATTTTTAGCCCCTACTTGTTTAATATGCTTGCAAAGTTTGTATTTTCCAGGCCTCTCCAGCTCCAAGTCTAGCAGATGTTCACCTGTACTATTACCAAACCAAAATGTGTAGATATTCCTGACAACTCTGCCTTCCACATTACTCTTAACAATATCCATCATTCTTATGGCTCCTGTCCTCCATTTATCTAAAATGCCTTCCTCATTACACCCACTAGTGTTTTCCTTCCCTATGGCAGACCATCAAAATATACCACCAATGAAAGTTGCATATGTTTCTTCTACTAACAGTGAAGGAACCCTTGTTCCAGGACAGTGAGAGATTCAGTTCCAAAACCCCTTCCTATCACCTGCCTTTTTCTAGTCCATACCATTTCTAGTGTCAGTTGTTGCAGCAGGAGTTCTCCAGAATCTAATTCTAACACAATGTATTTTTAGAGATTAATAACTATGAATGGACTCAGGAATGGACTTGGGATGAACCTAACTCAGGAAAGATAATCAAACTTCAATGCAAGCCCAACAAATCTTCTAAGCAAACTGAGGGCAGCTCAAGGGTGATGGTTGCACACCAGGGTTACCCTTTTTTGGACTGTTATGGCCTGGCTTTATCTCTGTCCTACTTAGTCACTGGGTATAGGTCTCCCCAGCAAGACACTAGGTGAAGATGCATGCTACCATGGAGGCTGACCCTGAGAGAGCAGACAGCCAGCAGCTGCCTATGCACTGTTCTTTCCACTGCTGGGCTGTTAAATATTTACATGAAAGGTAATCTGAGCTGCACAACACATCTACCACACAGTGGCAGGGGAGGGTGGCTAGGAAAGGGAAAGTTCATTTTCCAAAACAATTTCAGGATATTTAAATTGCTATTTAAAGTTGGCAAAGTATGAAGAAGATGTACAGGATTGGAGTAGAAGATGTGAAGCTGCTAAACCAAGCGAGTACTAAATTTTAATACAGACTTTAGCGATATGGGTATAATTACCAGATTATAGATTCAACTATAAATGCTGAAGCAGCTGAAGTTGCTTTCTTGATTCTCAGCTAATTGATAGAAATCTTAACTCAAAGGTGGCCCAAGCTATGTTCTGTTATATTATAAACAAAGAAATCCTCAAGTGGATTTATCACATAGAAACCAGACAATCACCATCTACTCTCAACTATCCTATTAAAGTCTACTCTGAACTATCCTATTAAAGGACACAGAAGGCACACCCTCCCACCAAGACATACAAAAGAAGCATGCAAGCATCTTTGAAGTACTACAATAATGGTTCTTTGCATATTTTAAAATCAAATGGTCTCCCTCATTTCTATGGTAAAAGATGATTTAATATCAAGGGACAAGGCTTTAATAGACAGCCTTTGATTTGCTCACTTTCTCATCAATGGGACAAAGTACCTAACACTCACTGTAGGAGACAACGTGGGGAACCCCCTATGAACGTAGAACAATTGCTTTGGCCTTAGTTAAACCAATCTCTGTCTCCATGTACTGATATGTACAGAGCTGGCTATACTATTTCCTTCTCCCTTCAACTGGCTCTAAGCCATGCAAATAAGGCTAGTTAGAGTACTAATATGTAATCCTTGAGACCAGCCAACAGCTTCCTGTTTCCTCTCTCCTTTGTCCCTATAAAATAGTTGAACATAGTGGGATGGCAGAGCTAAATAGCTCCAGGAATATAAACTGGGCATGAGCCTCAAAATAAGAGGCTATAACTTCCCAGGGCACAAAAGTTTACATATCAGAAACTGACACAACAGCCTCCTAAATTCACTCATATGCTATCCCAACTGAGTTATGCAGTTTGATCCTTCTGCATATCTTTCTCCCTCTATTTTACAGAAGTGCTTGCTCTCCTTCTGGCCAGCTCAGCTCACCTTGCTCATGAAATTCCCACCATCCTCACTGTCACCCATCCTTTACCCACTCCATTCTTCACAAAATGAATTCTGGGAGAGCCCTTGAATCAAAATCTTGGTTTGCATATCCTCACTTGGATTGGGTTTAAGACCCTTTGGCTGCCCATAAATTTGAATATGTCTTGGCGTCTTTACTCTTGCTGTGGGTTGCATTGGAGGTGGTAGATTGGAATTAATTCACTGGAATTCCAATAACACTTCTATGGGATTACAAATATAACTTTCCAGATTGTGAGGCAGACTTGGAAAAGGATTTACAATATTTATTTGGATTATAATAACTCACAGTTAAAATGAGGAGAGGTTTATTTTATCTCACTGAATTCAGTCCATGGTAAACAGGTTTCAAGGCAGAAAGAGTATAGTGAAAGACCATGTTAGAGAAAAATGGTTCACCCCACTGTGGCCAGGAAACAGAGAGAGAGAGACAGAGAGAGAGGAAGAAGAAGAAGAAGAAGAAGAAGAAGAAGAAGAAGAAGAAGAAGAAGAAGAAGAAGAAGAAGAAGAAGAAGAAGAAGAAGAAGAAGAAGAAGAAGAAAGGGGAGGAAGAAGAAGAGTCAGCAGACTAGAACATCCTTCTAGGTCATACCCCCAATGACCTACCCATGCCAACATGCCCAACCTTTTAACAGCACATTCTTCAGTTATGAATTTATCAGTAGGTTAAGTCACTGATGAGTATAGCACCTTCAATCAAATCACCTCCCAAAAGCCCCATTCTACATATATGATACTTTTAGGATACAGTTTAAATCTAAAATGTGCAGATTCTGTCTACATATCCCCATTATGACAGAAATCCACAGTAGAATTCTGATTCTCCTGGAATTGATTTAGCCTTGACAATTTCAATAGCTTCCATTAGAGAATGCTAATGGAATGAATCACCATGCTAATCGAGATAATAAGGTAGTGTTAACATTTTATTAACTCAAAATTTTAGTACCAGAAAAGTGTTCTGCCTTTTATAAAAAAATAATGCTTCTTTGGCTCTAATTGTTATTTGAACATAAGATTACTAGGTTCAAAATATGTGGAAAATGCAATTTGCCTTTATTTGTATAACATTCTGTGAATTGAGAACAAAAGTCTGATTTCAGCATCAAATGTAGAGATTGTAGGCCTCCACCAAATCACAACTGCGTACATTTATAAACCAAGACCCCTTTGACTACAAGTGAGCCAGCAGGAGTACCACGTATGGATAGCAAAGACTGCACAGCTTCAGAGGGCATCAGGCACTGGTACAAGTTTCCAGCAAAAGGCAACAAACCTTCTTGAGGACTGAGGGTTGTGTTCTTGCCCATCCAAAGTCAGTACTGAAAGACAGATAGATATGATAGAAAACACTTCCGTAACATCTCAGTTAGCATGGTGCTCCATCCCACTGACATTCTCTCATGGAAACTACTAAAATTTTCATGGCTAACTGAGCAATACTCAAATTCTTAAGAGGTTAATAAACACTGATTAATGAGGACATGTAGGAATCAAAAGATAATTGGATTATTGACCCAAGAACACCTTATTGTAAGCCCACTGGCTTACAGTTACTGCCCTCGTTTGCCAAAGTTTCGCTGAAATGGATAAACTCAGCAATTGACAGAATCTTCATATATATTTAAGACCTATGGAGTGATGACCATTAACTGGGAAAATAAGGAATTATCATGTTAGCATTTAAGCTCCATTAAGAATAAATCAAATGCTGTGCTTCACCCATAGTAGTACTATATTGTTAAAATTTTGAACAAAATCAGGGTTAATAATTTATATTACAATCTTTATTTAATTTTCTTTTTTAGCCAATGCAGAGTGTAGATGATTCCTAGAAGACGAGGTTGAAATATTTTCAGTTTAATCAAATGGAAACTCCCCTTACTACTCCTGTTCATAAAAACCTGACAGCACCTAACTGTAAGCAACTGCATCCCTCTGTCTAAAGGTTTTCTTTTTCTACCAGAGCTCATTTTGCCAAGTAAAGAACAAGGATTACCAAGATGACAACAGGGGTTAATATACCTGTAGATTAGCCATCAATCAAAGGCGTACAGTATCCCTGCCTGGGATAACTCTAAGATGTCTTCACTCCTTCCCAGAGTTCTCCAGAGGTGCTGAGAGTCAAGTGTCTATAGAAGTAACCTGTTTGAGAACACATCCTTTCCTGGATTCTTTCTCTTCCTTGTTTCATTCAGTTCCCTACTTGCTTGTTTTTGTTTCCTGAGATTCTCTTCCAAATAACTTCTTACACCCAAATCTTTCTCTTTCCAGAGTCAGAGAACTCTCTTTCAGCTTGGAAACAACAAATTGTAAGTCAATTTCTTTATAATTAGAGGAAACACTCTGGGAACTTCCCAAGATTTCATTTATAGAATCAGTTTATTATAGAAATCCAGTAATAACAACATCAAGGCAAAAAGCATGAAATGATAACCTCAACTTGTGAGGTTTATTTCTAACATGAAGACACAGTACCCTTCTCAACTCACAATTATACCAAATGTTAGTGCTGCTATCCCTTGGGATAGTGTTGTACCCGAGTATCAGTGATATCCTAGCTTTGTTCTTGGCTGAGTTTAAGTTCTTATCAGAGCCAATCTTACTGGCAGCTGCCCTCTCTAGAAGAAATCACACACACCTGGGAAGTAGATTTCAACCAAAGTGCTACATGGCCCTTTCCTCTTCCCTGTAACCACACCTCCTTCTGCTCTGCTTAAAACCCTATAACACAATTCCATAATACCAGCCACTCCATTATAGACCCAAATTCCATTATCCACCACTACCAACTCTGAGGCAACCAAATGCTCTGACTTTGAAAATTGAGAAACACCCATCCATTTACTACCCAACAGCCCCTCCATACTGGATAGTAAGAAGGATGCAAGGTACATAGACACCAAAAAATTGATAAGGGGACCATAAATTAAGCTTCAATGCATATTACTGTAATTTTATTTATTTTATTTTATTTTATTTTTTGGTACTGGGAATCAAACTTAGGACCTCACACTTACCAAGCAGGTGCTTTTTGCACTGAGCTAGACCCCTGGCCCATAAATATGTGGAAGTGTGAAATGAACTACTTGAATTTGTTTAAATTCTTTCAGTTTACTCTGTAGCTCTTGTTTCACCTATTCCTATGTTGTTTGTTTTGTTTTGGTACCAGGAATCGAACTCACAACCTCACACTTGCCAGGCAGGTGCTTATGCAACTGAGCTAAATTCCCAGCCCCATATTACTGTAATTTTAAGAAAAGAGCATCTACTATCTGAACAAATTAAATGCCTTTTACTACACTTAACTTAGGAACATGGTAGGATGATACTGCAGATATTTCAAATAAATTTGTCCAACTCTAATAAAGGTCTTGGAATGATATTAATATAAAGGGTAAGACTTGAATTCTCACTTTAAAAGTAACAGAAACTTAAATTCATCAAACTAATTTGTTTTAATGAACTCTGAAGAGAAATGAATTATCTTCAATTATGATTGAAAACTGAAATTTTATGACCTGTTAAGGACTAGGGTGAAGGAAAAAAAAAAGATAGGAAAAGGTAAAAGGCCCATGGAAAAAAATGGAAGCCTGCATCATTATATTTAAATTTCTTATATATTATTTTCACATATATCAGAATTTGGCTTAAAATAATTAAAAAAGTTAAAAATAGTTTAAAAAAATAGTTTAAAAAGTTAATTAAAATAAGACAACAGAAAAAAGCATGGCCTATGCATACACATTCTAAGGCTTAGACTATATCCACAGAGCCCTATGAAAGGGGGTAGAGGCATTGCCAGGAAATACCCCTAACCTGTCCCTGGCCCTCATGCTGCGCTGGTGGCCCTTTCACCACAGGCTCGCATTTTACTGTTTTTAAAGACATCATCCTGACCCCACCCCAGCTGATGAAACAACTCTTCTATAGCTAATGAAGATAGAGTAAGCCTAGATAAATATTGGGCATGGCCCTTTAAGTGCAAAGAGAACTTACCAAGCTCAACTTCTTTCTGCAATACTCTGTACTCAGAAGGTATTCTATCACCAAAAAGAGTTCCTAGGGAAAACACAGACATAGGCAAGGACATAAGACAACTTGAGGATGCAAGAAAAAAGGCAAGTGTTATCCAGCTTGTTCTCAAACCAAAGCTCCCTTGAAATGGAATCATTCAGTGGGCTCTGGGAGGAACTAAGGCAGGTTCACTAAAGGGAGCAGGAGTGAGACTGTGGCTAAAGTCCAGAAAAGATGCCTGTGCTGCTAAATAGATTCTGATGTCCTGAGGCTGTGGAGTGAGGAGGATGTGAAGAGAGGGGAGGGAGGAAGAATATTGATGAAACAGGAAAAATGAAAATGGATGGCACAAGAGTGGGGGGGGGCAGGCTCACACAATAGGGCTATTCCCCAAGAAGCCAGTAACCAATCCCAAATGGCAGAATTGCCATTTTCAATCAGCTATGGGCATTCAAAAGAAAAATCCATACAGAATCTGGGACCAGATAAAAGAAGAAATCACATAATGAAAG
This sequence comes from Hydrochoerus hydrochaeris, assembly GCA_004027455.1. Classification (NCBI taxonomy): domain Eukaryota; kingdom Metazoa; phylum Chordata; class Mammalia; order Rodentia; family Hydrochaeridae; genus Hydrochoerus; species Hydrochoerus hydrochaeris. The sequence continues at coordinate 82,139 of PVLA01007071.1, read as the reverse complement.
AATTGCTCAGCATATCTAAAGAAGACATAGATAAAAAGAGGAGCATAGGAAAACAATGAAAACTTTGAAGGAACAATATAGAAAGGAGTTACAATGCATGAAACAGATTCAAAGAGATATTCAGGAAATTAAAAAGTCAATCAAAAGTTGGCAAAATCTCTTGAAGGAAACTGAAGATAGACTTTCAGACCTTGCAAATAAAAATTGCACCTAGAGATTGTGAAAGGAAAGATCTCTTAAAAATAACAAGGAATCAGGAAATTATAATTCAATGGCTGCAAGATGATGCAAAGAATCATAATCTCTAAGAGTGATAGGTATCAGTGAAGAAGTAGGGGTCAACACAAATGAAATTAAAAGACTATTTACAGAAGTAATAGCAGAAAACTTCCCAAACATGGGAAAAGGATCTGGCATACAGATAAGTGAGGCAAATAGCATTCCAACTAGCCATAACCAAAGCAAATCTACACCCAGACATATAATAATCAAGATCCCAGAAATTCAGTACAAGAACAGAATATTAAAAGCATGGTAGAGAAAAGAAACAGATCACCTATAAAGGAAAACCAATCAAAATCACAGCAGATTTGTCAACACAAGCCATCCAGTCAAGAAGAGTTTGAAGTTTTTCAAATCCTGGAAGAAAACAACTTCCAACCCAAATTGATGTACCCTGCAAAACTATCTTTCAAAATTGATGGAAAAATAATATGCTTCCATGATAAAGAACAACTGAAGGAGTTCATGATGGCCAAACCAACTCTACAGAGAGTGCTAAAGGATATTCTAGAGAGAGATAAAACTGACCATGGTTCCAGGAACAGCGGCAGAGGAGGAAACAATACAGGCAATTGAATGAAGGGGAAAAGTGAAGGTCTAACAGCAGGAGGACAGCATGGCAGAGATGAACCAGTGTATGCTGGTTGTAACCATTAATGTAGATGGCCTCAGTTCACCAATAAAAAGAAACACAGGGAGAGTGGATCAAGAAACAAAATCCATCAATATACTATATACACAAGAAACACATTTAATTGGAAAGGAAATTCATAGACTAAAAATCAAAAGAGAGAAAGCAATTGTTTCAGGTGATAGGAGACCAGGAAAAAAAAAGCAAGGGTAACATGCCCATCAACCACAGAATGGATAAGAAAGATATGGTATTTTCATACAATGGAAAGCTACCCAACTATAAAAGAGAATATTCTCATGGCTCTTGTAGGTAAGCAGATGAAACGAGATTATGTTCATGGTCAAAACAGTTTGAACTCATACCAGTGAACTCTAGAATAAAAATAAAAGGAGCTAATGGGATCCAAAAAGCAAAATAGTTATTGTAAAAGTGATAGGGGAGGAAACACCTGGGAGGGAAAGGTATTAATTTCTTATTGCCTTGTCTTGAACTCTTGTACTGTTTTCACAATTTTGTTAGGTTTGGCTTTGTTCTGTCTTGTTAGATTTTACTTTGATGATATGGGCAGCTAATCTGAACATAATGGGATGTATTATGATAATCATGGTTGGTTTCCTATTATCTTGTTTTGAAGTCTCATAATGTTTTCATTCATTTGTTTAATTGGTTTTATTGTTTTGTTTTGTTTGATTTTATTATGTGTGATGGTATGAACATCTATTTTGAAGGAAATGAGACATTATAGTAACCATTGCTGGTTTCCTATTATCTTGTTTTGAAGGCCTATTATGCTTTTATTCTTTTGCTTTGATTGGCTCTATTCTGTTGTGTTTTATTTAATTTTATTACGTGTGATAGTGTGGACAACTTTTTTGAAGAAAATGAAATAGTGTATTAACCATAGTTCATTTCCTATTATCTGGCTTTGAAGTCCTGTAATGCTTTCATTCTTTTGATTGGTTTTATACTATTTTGTTATGTTTGATATCAACTGTTTTGAAGAAAACAAGAGACATTATGATAGCCACTGTTGATATCCTGTTGTCTTGTGAAGTCTTATGATGCTTGCATTGTTCTGTTCTAATTTGCTTTGTTCTGTCTGTTTTGTTTTATTCTCTTTAAAATAAAAAAAGTAAAAAGAAATTTGGAACCAGATGTTTCAGAAATTAAGAAGATTTTGCGCAACTCACTCATCTTTTCTCAGCAAAGAAACTCGACCTTAAACATAGCAGACAGTTCCCAGAATGGTTACAAAGCAACTGTGAACAAACTGGATGAGTATAAGCAAGGAAGATGCTGGGGAGTTTTGGTTTTTGCTTTGTTTTTGAGATGGAATTTTGGTTTTGTCTTTTTCTTTTTATTTTATTTAAAGAGAGGGGAAAAATAAAGCAAAACAGGAAAAAAAGGGTAGAAACAATACAGAACTTCAAAAAAAATGAACAGTAAGAAATCACTAGTTGATACATTACATATTGTCTTCCTGGATGTAGTTGTTCAAGTTACAAAATCAAAGCCTACAAAGTGGACATTCAAATAGTGAGGCTACAAACAGCTCCATTCTCTGATCCAACAAAAACTTAGCAACATAATTATCATTCCTACACCCTTAAATATACATGCAGTTATATATTTTAGAGCACTTACTTTTCCTCCTCTTGCATTTTAAGTCCATTATCTGTTTAGTTATATCATGTTTTAGGTTGCTCAGTACCTTGCTAATCTGCTTTGTTGCTGTTATTTATCTTTTTTAAATTTTTTCCTATTTATTTATTTTATTTTGAAGGTAGTAAAATACAGCAGAACAAGAGAGGACACAGCCAACTGAGGCAGCGCAAAGAAATTGGCACAGAACCTCACAGCAGGCCACCAGGACAACAGCAATAGGCACAATAGTACATCTGGTTTTCTTCACAATAGTTGTTCCTTCAATCAGAGCAATATCGAAGGAAATACCGAAATTACAAGAACAGAATATTGAATAGAGCAATACCATTGATCAAAACAGAGCAAAACAGGATAAAAATATTTGCCCTCAAAGAGATGGAAGAAGAAAATTCCCCCTTATTTGCTGTATCACATATAGTCAAAGTTGCAAGACATGTTCAGATCTCCGGCTCCCACCTGCTAGTGGGCGGGGGGGGGTGGATGTTTGATTCTTAGCCCTGACAGGCCCACAGCTGCCCACCAGAGGAGCAAACCAGCCGCCCATCCTCCCAGTGTCCCAAGGTCCAACAATGGCATGCCGCGGATCTCAGGAAATGCTGATATGGTTCTCGCTCTGGGGCGCCGCGGCTTGCCAGACCACAGCCACTTACCAGAGCGGCATGTTGGCGGCTGCCTGTTTTCCCAGTGCCCCAACGTCCCTGGTTTTATCTTTTGAGACAGGGTTTCACTATGCAATTCAGGCTGAACTTGAACTCATTTTGTAGCCCAGGCTAGCCTCAAATTCAAAGCAATCCTCCTGCCTCAGCCTCCTGACTGCTGGGATTATAGGCGTGCACCACCACACCTGGAGAAGATGTTATTTTAACTGTGGCTGAAAGTCCAGTTTTTTTCTAGGCTGTTCCTGTCCTTGTTAGTGTCATAGTGTTAATTCTTAGTGAAAGCGAGGCACCATAAATTCTGAAAATGTGGTCACTAGGATGAAAGCTTTGGAGGTAGTTCCAAGAAATTTGGAGAAAAAAAAGTTGCCTGTCCCTATTATATAATCAGTTTTCAGAATCCCTGTTGAGGTTCCGCAGCATAGGGAGGCTAGTTTACCTATTACTGAACCCAGAGTTTTTCCATGATTTCCAGAGGAAAAAGGCCATTTGGAAGCCCCAGGTTTCTATACTCCTCAAGATTAATACCCTGCTCCAGTGTATCTCCAAATGATAAAAATTACCAAAGCAGTAATTATTCAAAGAAGTAACCTCCACTGATGTACCTAACAGATGAGGGATGTGTAAGAGTCTGCAGAAAACACTTCTTCCATTCTGAGGTAGTCTCCAGCAAGGAATAAAAATGCAGTTAGTCTGAATAGGAAGCCTATTAAACTTACAAAGAATTTAACATTTAGGGAAAGATGAACATTACTTAAATATAAAGCCCATTGGGATCCCACATCAGTATAACTTTAGTATAAAGAATGGCACATGTTGCCCACCCTCTCAGTAAGTGACCCTGGCCTGAGCTGGGAGGAGAACTAGCAGCTCCAGAGATCCAACCATGGAGGGACTCAGGGGGCAGCACAGAAAGGCAATTTGCCCGCCCTCTCGGTAAGCGCCCCTGCCATGAGGCAGAAGGATCACTCAGCGGCTCCCACGAGCTTACCAGTGCAAGAACTGAGAATCAAACATCGCCCCCGCCCACCGTTAGCAAGTGAGAGCCAGAGATCTAGACATCTCTTGAGAGGTTGACCATATGCAATATAGTAAATAAGGGGGATTTCCTTCTACCATCTCTTTGAAGGCAAATATTGTTATCACTGTTTTGCTTTGTTCTGATTAATGGTATTACTCTATTCAATGTTCTGTTTTGATAAGTTCTAGAATGTCCTGTATTTCCTTTGATTTGGCTATACTTGATTGAAAGAACAACTGTTGTGAAGATAACGGGATATACTAGGGTACCTATTACTGTTATGCCAATAACCTGTTGAGGGTTTCTGTACCAATTTCACTGCACTGTCTCAGTTGGCTTTGTTCCATCTAGTTCTATTGTATTTTACTACCTCCAAAATAATGAAAAATTAAAATAAATAAATAAAAAGGAAATAACAAAACAAATCAGTAAGGTACTGAGCAAGCTGAAACGTGATATAACTAAACAGATAATGGACTTAAAAAGCAAAAGGAGGAAAAGAAAGTGAAGAAAACACAGATAATGGACTTTAAAAGCAAAAGGAGGAAAAGAAAGCACTCTAAAGGATATAACTGCATGTATGTTTAAGTGTGTAGGATTGATAACCATGTTGCTAAGTTTTTGTTGGATCGCTGGACAGAACTCTTTCCAGCCTCACTGTGTGAATGTCCACTTTGTATGCTTTGATTTTGTAACTTGAACAACTATATCTAAGAAGACAAAATGTAGTGTATCAACTGGTGACTTCTTACTGTTCATTTTTTTCTTTTTCTTTGAAATTCTGTATTGTTTCTTCCCTTTTTTGTTTTGCTTTTTTTCCTCTTTAAATTTTTAAAAAAGAAACTTTCAAATTAAAAAAAAAAGAATGGCGTATGTCTAAGTCCATAAGATTAGTAATCCTCAATTAAATGAGATTTTGTCCTTGGTTTATTCATCAAAGTATGATAATATTTGGAATATAGGCCAAGGTCAGTTTCAATAAAAAATGCTAGTTTGTGATGATTAATTTTGTAATATTTTATTGTAACTATTATTTGGTAAATTACTATGATTGATTTTCAGCAAACACTATGCTACTACTAATATCAAGGATAAAATGTCCTGGGAGACTGACTTTAAAATACCATAAAATGTTCTGTTAGAACTTCGTTCCTGTAAAATAGTCTCTCATCTATAAAATAAAGGAAAAACTTACCAAAAGAATCATAATCAACTATTGTAGAACTACAGAAATTAAAAGTTTGCAACAATCCAGGAATCACTTATTGAAGAAAAACTGCTGCATCTTGCTAAACAGTGAGATTCATAGTTTTATATCCAGACCTGTTTCTATATGCCCTCCTCAGCTCACCCACAGCCTTGAAAACTAATCACCACCACAGTGAAAATCAGCAGCCCGAGAAGATAGAGTGGGGCTGGAACTCCTTCAAAGCATGCTCACAGAGAAGTGTAATTATGTTATCTGCCTGGAGTTTCCCTTAGAAAACTTGCTTGGAGTTCTTGCATTGTGAAGAACCCTTTCCCTCAAGAGTGTTGATTGAAAACAAATAGAGGCAATTGTGTAATATCGTAGCTGTCTGAAGCAGTGGATAACAGTGGAGACAACCAATAAACAAGTTAAAACCTTTAAGGAAAAGGAGACTAGAAGTGAGTAAGGACTTGGAAAAGCTAAGATAATTCTGGGAATCTAGAAGTCCACTTACGCATGTAGAGCTACGTACACATTTAGGGCTGGACATATGCTCAGGAAAGACATGAGATGGCCCTAAACTCTCACCTCCAGCTAATCTTAAGGTTCTACATAAACAGGAAGTGAAGATTAAGGCAGAGTTAAGGACTGCCTTGCTGCAAACCAAAAGAACATCCCCAAAAACAGTCTCTTAGCAAAGAAATGGAATCCAGACATTAAAAAGAAATCTCTAGCTAATCATTAGTTGGCCACTAAGCTGACCAAACAAACATTTCAGTAGCCACACATAAAAACTAAGACTGTTAAAAGAAAAAAAAATACTATAACAATATTAGTTCCCAAAACTCACTAAACAAATAAACAAAAAACAAAAACAGCAAAAATGATAAATTCTGGACAGGGCAGAAAAATCTAAATTCTAGAGTCATCACGTTATCAGAAATGTTAAATATCCAACAAAATAAAATTTTCTGCTATTAAACAGTAGCAATAGCACAACCTTGAGATTATAGTAAAATAAAAAATTTTCAACTTTACACTTTAAAATGGTGAACTTTGGAGTACATAAAGTCTCCATCTCTCTCTTTCTTTCTCTCGCTTTCTCTCCAGCCCCCTACTACTGATTGATCTCAGAGGTACAGCCCCAACTCTTTTCATATTTGTTTATTTTGAGACAGGGTCCCACTAAATTGCTAAATTGCCTGGGCTAGGCTTCAATTTTCAATCCTCCTGCCTGAGACTTCCACGGTGGTGGGACTACTAGCATGTACCATCTCATCCAGTTCATTTCAAATTTTAAAAAAGCTATTCCTTTCTCATAAAAGAATTTAAATAGTAGAAGAAGGTAAAACTATTGAAAAGCTTATGCATTTTTATGAGCACATTTTTGCTGGAAATTTTGTAAACTACAATGTTTTTTAAAAATAGTACCTAGGTTTCATTAGGACATAGTTATTAGTTTGGAAAATATCTTTTTTCTTTTTCTTTTTTTCTATAAACAGTTAAAGTTGCAGGAAAAACAATAATGAGCAATGTATAATTTAAAAGGCAGAACGAAGTGTCAGATTATATAGGATAGTTATCTCACATCTGGGCCAGGATAACTCTGCTTATCTCTAGGAATGCCTGAGATTCTGGCACTGACTCATAGCCAAGATAAAAACAGTGTACTAATGATTTATGGTGCTCTGTGTAAAGTTCAAATTCTTCTGTTAGCAACCAGGACCGATTTGTTTATTGATAGCTTATACCCAGTATAACCAGTTAGACAGCCTGGTTTGCCTACGTGACTAAAGCAGACATGAAAGCTCTTGCAGGAAACTTTAAGTACCTTTCCCAAAACAAAGATTTATCATCACACAATTCTTGGCAATTCAACCTGGAGGCAAAGTACCTCCATATACAAATCAGAAAGACAATAGGGAGCCAAAGTTGGATTTTTGGGGAGATTTCTTATGGTCCTACTCTATTACATCCTTTGCTTATATTCATTATCCCCTGGGAGGCCTTGTCACACTTTCAATTACCTAACCTAATGCACTCTTTTCGTGAGTAATACATTCCATACTGCAAACAATGTTATAACAAATAAAAGAACAGAAACCTTCAAAGTTCTATTCAAGTGAGCTTCTCAAAACCCTGTTAGAAAATATAAGCAAAATGCAGTTCTATATTTGGGGAATGTCCCAGAAGTTGTTCTTGAAAAGTAAATGCTAAAGAAAATGCATCCCTTTCTAAACCTGGGCTACGTGTTCAGTGAAACCATAAAATGTGGTGCTTTCTACAGACAAACATGAAAGAGTTACATCTGTGGAAGAGAAGTTTATGTTGCTTTAGAACTTTCTTAGCAAGCCATGCAATAGTCAGGCAGCCAATCCCAGAATCTAACAATCTGCTGTAGCAAACACCCCTCTAGAGGCTCTCCTATCCTGCAGAAGCAAATTCATTCAACTTCAGCAAATTCATCACAGTCACTTTCTGATCATGTGCTGGTAGAGAAAGATTTGGAGTGGAAATTTGCCAGAATAATTCTGGAGCCTGAACACAGATTTCAAAAAGTCAAAATCTCAAAAATGTCCTAACATAACTCCATCAACTCCTTTAAATAATAAGTGCCATTTCTGTATGTAATCCTTGCTTTGTGGCCCAAATGTTCAATTTTGCCCAAATCCTACCATTAACAAAGTACCAGAGGCAAATAGATTCATCCCTCATGATTCTGGAGTAGACCTTAGATGATTTCCTCTGATTTGTTCCCTCAGTTCACCTCATCAAGAAGGTACTTAGGAAAAGGCATTCTCTGGACCTATTAAACCTGTTCCTTCTGGCTGCTGTTTAACTAATCTGATCATTCAGGTTTCTTTCTTTCTCTCTTTCTATTCCAAGTATAACCAATTAACCACCTGGCTTGCTACTATCTTGGAGAATTTCAACAAGGTTCCCAGTTTTCTGACCTCACAAAGACTACTGTGACTTTATGTATATTAATCACTTACCTCCTTCCCTCACCCATACTTCACTACGAGATGGTGTTCAGCCATTATTCTTATAGCCAAGAACTCAACCAACCATTAGTTCTTGCCAGTTGATTAGAAAAAGTAGCAGGATTTACAAGGAAGAATGTTGAGGCAAGCTAAACAATTTGAACCTCTACATATAAACTAATCCAGGAGGATTGCAGTTGATGCAGCAACCAGAGAAGCAATAAACAGCTGGAGTGGGTACAGAGAGAGCCATGTAAGCTGGGATGAAATAAATGTCCTATGCTGAAATCTCATAGGGAGTCTAAATACCCTGAATTATCTGTAACACATAAAACAAGTTTTCTTCTTAGTTCCTTCAGGTGACTATAACAAAATATCATAAGCTAGGTACCTTATAAATATCTAAATTTTATTTTTCAGTTGTGGGAGCTGATAACTCCATGATTAACCTTATTCAGTGCCTGGCGAGGACCACTTTCTAGCTAGTATATGGCACTTTTTTTGCTATATCCTCACAAGGTGGAAGTTGCAAAGCATTTCTCTTTGGCCTCTCTCTAATCCATGAGAGCTCAGTCTTCATGGCCTAACCATCTCCCAAAGGCCTCACCTGCTAATACCATCATTTTGGGATTAGAATTTTAACATAAGAATTTTGAGAGAACCCCAACATTCAAACATAGCATTTCCTTGTCAGCACTTGCTGAAGATTTAAGAAGTAAAGAAGGTGCTAGATCCTGAAATGGAGAATGGAAGTGGAAATCTACTAGAATTCTCTCTCAGGTTTCAGTGTATGTTAAGGTGAAAATGTGACAGAAGTCCCTCAAGTCTTTCTTAAAGTATAAGGTTTAGAACTTAGTCCTTACACTAAGAATTTACTCCATCCCACTAGACAAAAAAAAAAGGAAATGAAAAGGAACAGAGAAAAATAATCATAGTCTAATTTTGCTCAAGTCTTGGTTAAAAACATATCAAGCCTCTGCCCAAATATCTCACCCACCCATTTCCTTTTCCCTTCATTAGGGTCTACTTAGAAACCTAGAAACTGCACCTCTTTGACTGGTCAGGATGGGGAGGTCTAATAGTTAATAGCCTAGGAGACTTGTTAGTATCTCTGGGCTCATTTATTTGATTAAACACGAGTGAGCTGGATCCAACTATGCCAGCCACCAGAATCTAAATATGAAAATTATGAGAATTCGATATATTCAAGAATTTTACATTCCATTAGAACAGTGACCAGTGTTCTACCTGAGAAATAGGAGGTTAATCTGATGATGGGCTTAATATGATGGATAAAGAGAAAGACAAATGATCAAGTTTGCAGCTGAAAAACACCCAATTTTTCCTGCATGCAGTACCCCTGGATTTCTACATTTCCTTTATGTCTTCACAGCCTAATACAAGATGCATCTTTCCCCCATATCCTTTGGTCCAGCTGTGCCCTGCAATCTCTGGGTTTTACTCTACATATCAACTCCTGTCTACAATTTTGACAACCCCAGAGGGTTGTGAAGAACATCAAATTATTTAACTAAAGGAGAAATTGTTGCTCTAATTCCACGTTATTGATAGGATCCTTAGCACTTGTATGACTAAGCCCATGCCTGCTTAGCCCTGCAGTATCTTTGCTTCTGCCTCTGGGCTCCAGCTGCTTTCTGGTCATAGCCATTAATAAAGCTGCTTTCTTAAGACCCTTAAGCAGTTTCATGTTACTTCAAGACAACAATTTACCTGATAGGAAGTTTTTCTAAATTACTATAGGTAATCATTCCAGATGAGTCTTAATACATGCCCTAAAGAGAATCTGAAGTCATTCACAGACACACACACACACACACACACACACACACACATTCTGGCTAGAAGAAAGAACTTATCCTGCCCCCACCCCATGTCAATAGGTCTCAATAAACTGTTGTCAAATTCTGTTTTGATGACCTGCATCATGAATCTTAGCATCTTTTTGCTTCTCAGAGAGCCCATATTTTTGCTTCTTAGCCTTTTTTACTACCTCCCAGCCCAGCCAGGAAAAAATCCTAAATCCACAAGCTGAACTACTTGTATCTGATCCCTTGATGCACAAATCAAAAGCATGGGATAGTTGTGACTCTTCTAGCACCAAACATAACAATAACAATAATGCTTCAAACAAAAACTAAAATACAAAAGGACTAATAGTTAAAATATTTATAACAAGCTATCAGAAAATTTTTCCATTATCTAACCTCTTAAAAACAAAATCCAAGATGCTTTTACCTCCCTTCAACCTCAAAATTTTTCCCAGAAAGAGGTACATGGACATAAACTACCCAAAGTGTAGAATAAAAACTCAGGGTTAAAGAAGTAAAAAATAAATGCCTTATGAGATCCCTTGGATCCCATTAAGCAGAGTTTAGGGCTGCCTAGTGCCTTTAAATACAAGAATAAAATTTTTAAAAGAGACAAAAAACTGATTCCCCTCCTTTCCCCTACCCCAGTAAAGATTAAACCCAGGGCCTTTGTACTGAGCTACATTTCCTGTCCTTTTATTTTTTTATTTTGAGACTGGATATCACTATGTTGCCCAGGCTGGGTTCAGATTTGCAGTCCTTCCCGAGCCTCCCAAAGTGCTGGGATTACTGATACACATCACCACATCTGGCTAGAAACTGTTCCGTATGGGAAAACCCTTGTGCAGGCTCATTCCTTAAAACTGAACTGCCAGTAGATGCACACAGCTTTCAGAGCGAATGGTCAGGGCACACCTGCTAATCTGATTCTGAGGCCCACGAACCCAACTCAAGGGTCCTAACACACTCTGTGGAAAAGGCAGTCTGAACACTAAGAGGCTGTGTCAGTCCTTGGTAATTAAGAGCTTCCACAGAGGTCAGGCCAGAAGTCTTCAGCTCAGAGAATAAGAAGCAATCTTTTCCTTGGCAGTGATACATGAAGAAGATGTCCCATATAAATTACACCTCAGTAAGACAGGGAATCAGAGAAAACAGATAAAATGACTGCATAATATGTCTAGATATTTAAAGACTGATTCAGTGGCTCTGTCATTGTTTTGAGGGTGGCTCATGAATAACCCATTAGTGAATCAATTTACATAAGTCCAGTGGGGTGAGAAACAGTGGATCCATGACCATATCCTTCTCTGTCCACCATCCCAAGCATCACAGGCAGAAAAATAGAGGTTTACCAGTAGCTGCCTGAGAGTGAGCCAATACTGAAACTGAAGGACTCTGAGAGCCTTTGTCAGTAATTTTCCAACAATGCAGTATGAGACTGGACTGTTGCTTTCACAATAAATCTTCACGCTATGTCACAGTAAATCTTTATCCCTCAGGGATATGAAGATAAAGACTGAAAAGAGTACTGTTGTCCAGATGGTAGAACACTGACTGATAAAGGACTTAATTTTCCGTTTACTCACTATTTTAAAATTTTTTTGTTTATGGTAATAAGTCTGCTTATTTCTTATAAAGCTGATAGGTTTTAGTGGTCGTACTTTGAAATATCTATGGACTTTTCTTCTACACAGTGTCTCATGATATAGTTCATGCTGGCCTTGAACTCAATATGTAGCCCAGGCTGTGGGCTTTTTTTTTAAATGACTTTTTGTAATAAAAATTTACAGTCAAGTGTGAAATTACAATATTATTAAAGAGTAAATATTTTCAGATGTGTTTATAAGAAGTTTCCATAGCTTAAAAATAATCAAAGTTTTCAGCACAACATTTGGTTCAGTTTCAGAAAACTAGACTTGCTGAAATACAAATTCTTTAGCATTTGTGGAAAATGAAATGCCTCAAAACTTATTCCCAGATGTTTAATGCATTAAATTCTCAAGTGCCACATAAAAGTACTTTATTTTTTTAAACTCAGCTTTTACAGAAAATAAAAAGGCATGATCAAATGTACAAGGCCAGGGAAAATGAAAATAGCCTTTTTTATTAATTAAGTTTACTGGTACATTTTAGGCATACATAATGATCACATTCATTATAGGGAATTTGTAACTGTACATGATATAACTATTTTTTTTTTTGCATTTCTCTACCCTCCCTTCAACCTCTCTCCCCCTCCTTGTTCACAAAAGCTGAGTTTCCAATTTTTGTTCTTTTCTCATCATTATTTTCTTTTTACTTCCTTTCTTTTCCCCTCCCTCCTCTTTAGTTCCCTTCCCCATTTGAAAATTTTCTTCCCATTTAACAGTAACTATTATACATTTTGGTCTTTATTTACACTTTCAGTTTCTCACACCAGAGAAACAATGTGATATTTACACAGTATGTCTGATTAATTTCACTTAAGAATATGGCCATTAATGGATGGATGGAGTGTTTCTACACAATGAAGTACTATTCTGCCATAAAGAAAGATAAGCTTGAGACATTTCTAGCTAGATGGTGCACCTTGAGGTCATACTGTTCAGCAAAATATGCAACTGAAATCTTTGACATTACAAATTTTTCTCATTTCTGTTTCTTAAAGCTTTTTAAGGTATGTTTATTTATTTGAATGGAAAACACAGGTCCTTAGGTACTAAGTAACCATTCAGACTGATGGAAAGTATAGCTTACAGAGAATCCACAGATAATAAAATTTTGTTTTGTTTCCCCTACCTGCCTTCATATCTCCTGCTGCTACGTGGACATATGGCTTCCTCAACTTTTCCTTTATAACAACACTGAAAAACTATTTCAGAACTGACATAAAGATTGATTTGTCCTCATTTAGAGAAATGAGAATGAGAAATTCACTGCAGGACAGCTCCCTGTGATAAGGCAGAGTCAGAGATATTCTATATGTTGTGTCCACACCAGCTGCCTCAATGTGACGGGCAGGATTGAAAAGACGTGTATTCCAATTCCAGTTCACTGATGTGTAAGCACCCTGTGGCTCTAAATCAGTCACATGTCTTCATCAGTAGAGACGGAAGACACCTAGCTCATCTGAGTATTCTAATGACTCATGGATGATGTTTATAACAGTGTCCAGTACTGAGTAAACACTAAAATGTTAGCTATGTTGAATACTCATAAACATGTGTATGGATCTTACATGAAACTGAGATAAAATGTTTCCTCTTGATTATTTCTTCAACAAGATTATGTCAACTTACATTACAACAAGGTATGAGTAATCCCCTTTCCTACCTTCTACACAAACACTGAATAGTGTTACTTCATGTGAATTCTGACAATATTAAGTCTTAGTTTTCATGATATTCATGAGATAATTTTATATTTATTAACTGTTTATAGTCTGTCAGTTGTCATTCCTGTCATTTGCCTAATTTAAAGCAAGTCTTCATTCTTTTATTTTGGGATCCATCATATGTCTTAAAATGAAATTTAGCATTTGTTTAAAACACCTTTTTTAGTTTTCCCCATGTCTCTAATTTTGCTTATTGTATTTGCTTACATGGAAGCTTCAGATAGTCAAATAATCTAAATAATTCTGCTTTTGTATAGAAGATTGCCTCATATTTTTGCCTAATATCTATTTTTGGTTTATTTCACACATTTAATTAATGTTTTTGTACAATAAGATAATCCTTTTATTTTCAAATTGTTAGCCATTTTCCATGTTACCACTTATCTGCCTTTTTTCCCACTGATATAAAACTCATTTTCAGATATGTTTCAAGTTTTCACATTTTATCAAGTTATAGAATTCTTATGCTACTGATCTTTCTGTTTTCCTCATTCTGACACTTTTATTAGTGTAGCTTTAATGTGATAAGATGGATTTCAAGATTTCTAGTTACTGTTATGCACATTTCTTTCAGTTACCAGAAATTGCCTTTTATTTGTGGGGGATACATTCCAAAACCCCCAGTAGATATCTAAAACTGAAAATAGTGCAGAGCCCTATGTATACTAGGGATGTTTTCTATACCTATATAGCTATGATAAAGTTTAATTTATAAATTAGGCATAGTAAGATCTAGCAACAATAATAATTGGAGTAATTATAACAATATAGTAAAAGTTTTATGAATGTGAGCTCTCAAAACATCTTATATTGCACTACATTTTTGGACAATGGTTGACCTTAGTAACTGAAACCTCAGAAAGCTGAACCTCAGGAAAATGGGAACCAATAGTCTCTCAATATTTCTATCATCTCTATAGTCTTTATGATGGAATAAAAATGTGAAACCTCCAGACTTTGTGTGGCTATAAAAGAGATTGACTCTACATAGGCTAGCAAGAATTACAAGGCCCAAAATCTAAACAGCAGATGTGACTTGCTAAGAGGCAAAATTACCTTAGGTTAAAGCTTGTGTCTGTTATGTCCTCTAAAGCTTCTTGCAGCCATAGGTGGGGCATTTTCAGTGGTGGCTGGATCTAGTGTGCGATGCTGGAATTGATTCATGGTGCAATGCTAGGTTCAATGGTACTAGGAATAAAGGTGTGAATGCTACTTTATATAATCCCAGTATTGTAATCTCTTATAATATCATAATCTAATCAGTGTAATCCCATTTTTCTCCTTCTCTAAGTCTGGGAGGTTTTATATTTGTAATCTCATTGAACCATTACTGGAATCCCAGTGAGTTAATTTTAATCTATCACCTCCAGTGTAACCCACAGCAAGAATAAGGACACTAAGACATATTCACAGTTATGGGCAGCCAAGGGGTCCTGAGTCCAGTCCAGGTGAGGATACATAGAACAAAAGTCTTAATCCAAGGCTTCACCCAGAATTTATTATCTCATGAAGAAGGGAGTGGCTCAAGGATGAGTGACAATGAGATTGGTGGGAATTATGTGAGTGATGTGAGCTGAGCCGGCCGAGTGGTAAGAAAGCAGCTCTGCAATATGGGGAGGAAGGGTATACAGAAGGACCAATCTGCATCACTCAATTGGGGTAGCATTTGAATGATTTAGGAGGCTGTTGATTTAGTTTCTGGTCTGTGAATTTTTGTGCCCTGGGAAGTCATAGCCTCTTACCTTAAGGTTCAAACCCAGTTGAAAGTCCTGGAGCTGTTTGGCTCTGCCATCCCACTATGCTCAACCATTTATACAGAACACAGTGTAAGCAAACAGGAAACTTTTGACTGGATTCAAAGATTACATATCAGTATCTCAACCAGCCTTATTTACATAAGCCAATTAAAGGAAAAAGAAAATTACTTAGCCTGCTTTGTACATATCAGTACATGGAGATAAGGCTTTATTTAATTTATTGAGGGAGTGATTGTTCTGCATTCAAGGAGAGTCATCCAGGTCTCTAAAGCTACCCACTCTACAAAGTCTGGATAAGGTAAAAGGGGCAGAAAGAAGCTGCTAAGGCCCCCTGCTTGCTTGTTTTGTTGCCTTCTGCCTGCCATCAACTGTTCTCTGGGATGCTCCTCTGCCAAGCCACTCTGCCTTGGAGCTTACCAATAATGGACAGAAACCTCTACAAACTGAATAAACCTTTCCCTCTTTAACTTTGAATGTCAGATATTTTATCTCAGCAACAAGAATAATAACGAAGACACTTTAATGTGTACATTAAATTGTCTTCTGGTGCTCATATTACCACAAGTATAAAACACAGTGAACACCCAGTTCTGTGCTTTCCAGCCTGAAAGGTATTTTATTCTATTGCTGAAACACAGCTCAGCCATACACAGGAGATAACGGGGAACCACATGCACCTACCTGCAACTTTGTCTCATGTACATCCTGTTCATGATCAGTTCATTTTGAGAGGATTAAATCATAAACAGTGACTTTGTCATTTTTGCACATTCCCAAATAAGATTCAATATGCTGATCAAGTTTATCCCTATTCTGGGTTCAGCTACCTCATCCTGACACCTGTCCCCTCACACCTACTTTATTCAGTCATCTTACTCTTCTGCCCACCTCCTTTTTCAGCCAGTTCTCCCTCTCCTTTGTGCATTGTTCTCTTTATCTGTTCAAAACTATTTTTGTTTCTCTTATCACTCACCAATAATTGACATTGCCCAAGCATATTCCTGCTGTCTTCCTCCATGAATCTTTGCCATCTAAGAAAAAGTGGAGCAGTCCAGCCTCCTCCCACGCACAACAGACCACTGATTCATCACTCTTTCTCTACTGCCCTTGTTAAAATTCATGTCATTCTTATTGGTTAAAAAGAGTTAAGATATGAATTGTTTTAGAATGCAACTTATCAGGATGTAAATGTGCTGCAACTTTATTATAATGAAGGACAACTTTTTTCAGTACCGTGGATTAAAGCCAAGAGTGCTCTATCTCTGAACTACATCTCCAGTGTGTTCATTTTTTATTTTGAGACAGGGCCTCACGAAATTGCACAGGTTGATCTTCTAATTCTCTTGCCTCTGCCTGGCAAGTAGATAGAATTATGGCTATTACTACCATAGCTGACTACGAACAAAATTATTAACCATGAAGAAATATGAAAGCAACAAAAGACTTTATTTTGGCAGTGAGCACACTACTTGTAAAATATATGGCATAAACTCAAAATAATAAGGATTTAAACATGTGGAACTTATATATTAATCTGATTAAATGTTATTTCTTATAATTTTATTCAATATAAAGTATCTACAGATTATATAATTAATTATATAAAATGAATATAGTAATAAGTAAAATACTCTCTTGAATTTTTCAGACATCCTGGTTTATATGCTTCAAAGAGAAGGCAAAGTCCCTTAAAAGTAATGTAAATTTCAGGATTACACATTGTAATTCATTCAAAATAGATTGTATTTCATTTTATTAATATTGCTAGTAGCAAAAACATACTATAACATGATTTTTTATAAATGCTACAAAATTGAAGGTTTCTAATTAAATCTATGCTACCAAAATGTCATCTACAATAAAATTTTAGCTAATGTGCTAGAATCCATAGTAAAGAGAGAAATTATGCAAAATCTTAAACATATTACCAAAATAATTGTAGGACTTGCACTCAGTTTAAAGTGTGATTATTTAAAGTATGGATTGTAAGTTCTTCTGATTTTCATGGAGACAGATTTAATCTTGATGGCTGACTTATTTTTGGCCCACGTGCCCCATTGAATTCCACTGGTAAGCAATTTGCCAGGGAAGTGATGGATGCCATTTAAGTTTGCCAGACCACACTGGTTGAACCACCAACCCGTATTATTTCTGAGGTGACTGCAGCTCTTCACAGACTGACCATCAATGAGGCATGCAGGGCGGCACCCATCACTGTCAACATCTGAGGTGCTGAAAGGCATTGCATTTTGATTATCTTCTTTCCTGAGGCCCCGGAATGCATCACCTGGATAAAACAGATTTTTTAAATAACTGAACTTAGAGACAATTTCCATTATTTTAGTCAACTATTATTAGCATAATTATGCAAAAGCATCACATGTAGAAATAGAGTTTATGTTTCTAGTTTCTCACGTTAAAATCTCTCTCATACAGGTTGCAATATGCCAAAATCTGGTGATGAATTGTTCAATATAATAAGCACCTACTGGATATAAAAACCAAGTACAAACTTGCCTGTGTAGACAAAATCAAATCTTTTACGCCAAAAATAATAGTGTACAAGTTTGTCATGCATTGACTGATCAATATAGTGACTGTTAACTTGGGAAATAAAATAACTTTAAGGCAGTCATAAGATAAGAGAGAAGGGCCTAATACTCCCCCAAGAGATAATTTTTCTTTCTTTCTGCAGCCTCACAGCCAGCCACAGTCACATAAAGTGCCCCATGACTGCTCCAGGGGAGATCTGCTTGGGCTGAAGCAAAGCTTCAGTCATGGACCTATCACAGTCAACTCTGCCCTGTGGCCCCATTGGATGACTCCATCCCACAGCCTCTCTGGATGATTCCGCCCTTCTATCTCCCTCTTCAATCAAGTCAGGGAGGGGCTCCAACCTTACCCATCACAAAACAGAAAGTCTAACTATGCATAAGCCCCACCATTCTTCCCTAGTAAGCCACCTTCCCGTGCTCTTCCTGAGTCCATCCATGTATTGTCTTCCCTTTGTGCTACAGCATATGTACTTTTTAAAAAGCCTCTTTCAGAAGGCATATAGTTGCCTATTTGTGATTTCTATCTCAAATAGAGTACACTGAGCTAGTACACTAATACACTAAGAGATGGTAATGCCAAAGGACACTGTCAACAAAAGCTGTCAGCATCTGGGGCTGGTAACACTCACAGTGATTAGCAGCAACAGAGCAATGAAAACTGTTGGTAGCCACCATCTCCAGTGACTAAAAGAGTTCCTGGGCCAACAGCTGCTTGCTCCAAGCTGACAAAGGGTCACTAACACCAAGAACCCACAGTCACTGGCATTCAAAGGTTAAGGTTGCAAATAATAAAAGAGCTACAATTTGCCAATTCATGATTTTTATACAAATGCAGCAAAGAACCCTCAGCCAGTAGGTAATAGTAGGTTTTCATTCCTACCATTTATATCACTTTAGATAGAGCAAAATGGATGAATAACTGGCTATCCACATGCTGAAGATTGAATATGGACCCATATATCTCACTATTTACTAAAATCAGATGGGTGAAGGTGAAATTTTTACCTTTAAGAAATTTAGGCTTATAATTACAAAAATTACTTGGTTTTATTTAGGGGCTATCAATTTTATATAGGACACCTAATGCCCTCAAGAAAAATTTAGTTTATACTCTGATGTATGCCTTTTCTTCATGGCCCTTCACATGCTATATAGACTAACCATTTTTAAGGGTTTACATTAGACATTGTATGTATATTATGCTTAATAGTCACAATACCCCTCCAAAGATTAAATACAGTATATTGGCCAGGACAACCCAGTTAACTAAGTGGTAAGACCAGGAATCATGTTTTGTTTTATAAAGGTCCATTCAATTAAAAGGTTCTTAGTAAATCCTTAGTACCTAAATTCCATCTATAAACATACAAACTTTGATTTATATGTTTGAAACACTAACTAAAACAGAAGCTATGTAAAATGTGTAATGAAACCAAGGCCTACAATTGTTTCATTTTATTTCTGAATATTTGCCACCTCTATAGATAAGTCCTCTGAGAAGCCTCAAGAATTTCATTTGTAGTGTGGCCTCTCATAAACCCCAGCTGTCTGATTATTAAAGTCTCTGACTCTACACTTTAGGGGAAACAAAAGACACATAGTGTATTTATTTTTAGGGAAAATATAATTTTCCAACATCTGCTCTGTGTTACATCCCTCAAAAGTTCGAGTGAGACATCACCTATGAAGCATACATAAAACTTACAATATTCTTGCTAGGTAAAATCTGACTATCCAAAGGATTATACATCATATGAACCCTTCAGTAATTTTATTAAATTTTTTATTTTAATTTATACATGTTGGAAGTATGCAATGATTATATTCATCCATCAGAGTTAGTACATGTACATATCTTAATTTTGTTTTTGTTTTTTTTTGTACCAGGGATTGAGCTCACTACCTCATGCTTGCCAGTCAGGTGCTTAAGCCACTGAGCTAAATCCCTGGCCTTAATTCTTTTCTTCATTCCCTTTCTCTCCCTTCCCTCCTCCATCCCTCCATCTCTAAATCTCTTTCCCTTTTGTAAAAGATACACCACTCTGTTTCCTATTATCTTTCACTTCCTCTTCAATTTATTTATATTTTGGGTTTTTCAGATAAAAGAAACTATTAAATATTTAATCTTATGTGTTTGATTTATTTCACTCAAACTTTTGGTCTCAAGTTGCACCCACTTTTCTACAAATGACCTGAGTTTATTCGTTTATTCTTCTTTACAGTAGTACTCCATTGTGTTTAACTCTCATATTTTTTATCCATATCACATACATACACACACACACACACACACACACACATATATATATATTTAATTCAGCCCTGCTATTCCACTTCTAGGTATCTTCCTGAAAAAGTTAAAGACATCGTATTACAGTGATACATGGATACTCATATTTTAATACTCATATTGAACACTCAATTCATAATAGGATGGTTTTTTTTAAAAAAAAAAAAAAGTAGATCTTGCTATGGCCATTCATCTGTTGATGGACACATAGACTGATTCCAAAATTTAACTACTATGAGTTGTGCTGCTGTACACATGAGTATGTATCACTGTCTAACTCTTTCATAAGGATACCTATCAAGAGGAGGAATAGTCAGAATGAAGGAATTTCTAGTTATCATGAAACTGATTTCCATAGTGGTTGAACAAGTTTACCTTCCTACCAACAATGTAAGAGTTTCTTTTTCCCCACAGCCTCATCAGCACTTTTGTCATTATTTAATTTCTTGATAAAACCTATTCTTTCTAGAGTAAAATAGAATCTCAATATTATTTTAATTTACATTTCTTTAATGCCAAAAGATGTTGAGTATTTTTTCATGTATTCATTAGCCATTTGTACTTCTACTGAAAAATGCCTGTTCATTTCATGTGCCCTTTTTTCACTGGGACATTAGTGGGGGGGGTGTCTAAATTTTTTAATTTTTTTTCATATTTTAGATATTAGCCCTCTGTCCAAGGAGTAGCTGGCAAAAGTGTTTTGGGACTCCATAGGTTATCTCTTCACTGTGTTGATTATTTCCTTTGTGGTATAAAAGTTTTTTAATCTGATGTGATTACATTTGTTGATTCTTGATGTTATTTTTTGGCATCTGGTATTCTCTTCAGAAAGCCCTTTGACTATGTCTTCAGGAGTTTCATCTATTATATTTTCTAGCAGATTTTTTCTATTTTAATATTTAGATCTTTGACCAATTTTTATTTTAGTACATATGATATATGAGGTCTATATCCAATCTTCAGCATACAGATAGCCAGTTAACCCAGCACCATCTGTCAAAGAAATATATTTCCTCCTGCATAGGTGTTTGGCCCCTTTGTCAAAGAACAGACTGATGAATATGCCTGGGGTTGTACATCCTTTCTGTTCCATCGATCCACATGTGTTTTTATACCAGTGGTAAGGTGTTTTTATCACTGAAACTTTGTAATATAACATCAAATCCAAGATTGTGATGCCTCCTGTTTTGCTTTTTTTGTTCCTAGGTTTGCTTCTGCTATTCTGGATCTTGTTGGTTTTATATGAATTTTAGGATTATTTTTTTCTAATTATAGGAGGGGTGCTGTTGGTATTTTTTTAATAAGGATTGTATTAAACCTATGTATTAGTTTTGGAAGTATGGCCATTTTGACAATATTGGTTTAGCCTATTCAGCAATAGAAGTATCTTTCCATTCTGATGTCCTCTCTGAGCTCCTTTTTCAGAGTACGGTAGTTTTCACCATAGAGGTCTTTCATGCCCTGGGTAGGTTGATTCCTAAGTATTTCTTTCTTTTTTCTTTTTTTTTTTTTTTTTTGGAGGCTATTCAGAATGATATTGTTTTCCTAATTTCTTTATCAGTGAGTTCCTTATTGGTGTATGAAAATGCTGTTGACTTTGTGTGTTGATTTTACATCTTACTATAATACTGACTTTGGTTGTTAATTCTAGGAACTTTTTGATGGAATTTTTTGGGTCTTCTAAGTAAAAGATCATGTCATCTGCAAATAACAATAATTTGAATTCTTCCTTTCCTGTACATATATACCTTCTATTTGTTTCTCTTGCTTGATTGCTTTGACTAACGTTTTAAGTGCTACAGTACTACATGGGATAGGAGTGGCCAGGTGTGGTGGTGCCAACTATAATCCAGTACCTGAGCTGAGTTAGGAGGATCACCACAGTACCGGAAGCTGAGTTAGGAGGATCACCACAAAGTCAAGGCCAGCCTAAACTACACAGCAAGTTTGTATTTTAAAAACAAAGACAAACAAATGAATAAAAATTGTAGTAGTAGACATGAATAGATGAACAACTCATTTTTAAAATGAATGCCTAAATCTATTTCTTAAAGAATCGTCCATTAAAATTCTTTTATCATATTTACCATGAAAGTAGAGTTAGTGAACAGGACATTATATTCTCTGACAACCCAGAGTAATTCTCAAGTTTTACCATCAAGAATATTTGTACTGTTTATGGAACAACTGTGCTGCTCAGATAGTTAAGTTTCTGCTTCTATTTTTGGTTCTGAGCACAAAGCCAAATTTATAGCCCAACTCTACTACACAGCTGATCCTTTCTCTGTTTCTGTCCCTATATTATATAGATACATTTTTCTTTTATTGTTTTGATATTCTATGATCAACATTCGCAAGTTATTTAACAATTTTATTGGGAAAATACATAATAACAGCATATCAGAATGAAAGTTTCATATTCATCTTTAAAAGAACCTCCACAAAAACTTACTCAGAGAGCATATTCCATATTTAGATAGATTTTTACACTTTTAGATATGAAACATTGAAAACTCTATGTTGTAACTCTGTAAAAGTTTCCATATATTTCAAGATTTGCATTTTAGACATACACCTCATATTGTGAGACTGAATCCCCTCAGATGTCACAGATTCCAATCATACCAGACAATTCTCTGTGCCCTGTAATTTTCCTCCCTCTATTCCATTACTCAAACTGCTGCATTTGCCAACGTTCACTTGCCAAAAGCAAATTTTGTTCCAAAACCGGGTCCTGGATTCTTAACTGAAAGTATTTCACCATATCCGTCCTTCCCATCAGATTTTGCATGAGTAAGTACTTTCAAAATGTGTCTCAGCTTTTACATGAGCTCCTTGTTGAAACCACCCTTTCATGAAATTTTCTGGATGCAATCAACAGTAATCATTCTCAGTATCTCTTTAACCCTTAAAATTTTATTAGTATTCTTTGTCTCCAGTTTATCTTCCCACTACATTGCAATCAGTCAAACAGCTGGAAACCTGTAACATTCATTTTTGGTTTATAACACCGAATATAATAATGAATAAGTATAACAAGTTGCAACAACAAAATTGACTGTAGTATTTGTTAACTCAAATGCCTTTAAAATTTCTAAGAAACTAAATTTATTTGAAAATGAGTTGATGCAACATAGAATGAAGAGAAGTTCATTTTTTCTATCAATGTTGATTATCCCCTGGTTCAGATGTAATGAAATAAAAACATTGGTCAAGTCACTTCATCTTTCACATTCTTCACTGCTAAAAAGGAAAGAATATCAGCTCTAACAATCTATGATGTCTGAATGTCAGCTTCTTTTAATAGGAAATGGGAATAATACCTTCCAAGGCTACCCTCATTGGGCCTCCATTTAAAGATCAACAGTAATTACATATGAAAAATGTTTTAAAGAATATGAAGTACAATACTTAAAAATCATTATGTAATATAATATTCATAACAGAGTATCAAGGTCTCTCATTCCTAACCTACTCTATTATCAGTAATGAGTCATACATCGAATGAAATATATTCTTTTAATTTTCACCTAATACTGAGTCAGGGATACATCAATCTTCTGGATAATTCAAAGAATAATAAACTTACCAGCATTTCCTGAATACCTCCCCAAGTGCAGTTTAAAAAAATTTGTTTCATCCTCTAGCCAAAAATTATCATATGAAGCATAAGCAAATGTGTTATCTTCTGATTCCAAAGCCACATACAGCATAAAACTGGTATTTTTCTGATTTACTATATAAAAAATCTTTTTTAGTCCTAGCCAAAATTCTCCTGTAAAAAAAAATGCTTTGTTTTAGTATATTGTAAAACACAGTAGAACAACCCTTTATTTTTTAAATTTTGGTACTGTTTAGTGTTTCAACAACTATGACATGACTCACATGAGTAAAGGGACTGGTTGGCCTATTCAAATTATTAGTGTTTATTTAATTTTTTAAAAAAGCTTGCTACTTCTACATCACTGAACTGAAGAAAAACACACTGTTTCATTTTATGTCCCTAAATTAAATTCAAAAGTTTATTTAAAAACTAAATAAGTCAAGTTTTACCTTAAGGCATGTCAACAAAAATTTGTTGATATATTATAGCAGGTAACAAAATCATTTGCACCAATAAATGTAGGAGATTTACCTTCTAAATCAGCTACTCCCAGAAGAAACATATCCTAAAAATGCTCATTAAACTGTTTATGTCTTGGGAAATACTTCCTGAACAAATATTTCTTTGTTTTAATGCAGCTTATCAACTATCTATGATTGGAAGTAGAATGTAGCAACACTAACCTGTCCCAGGTTTAGAGTCAATATTTCCAAGATGATTTTAAATCCAGGATAAGTAAAAGAACTTCCAAATCCAGCTGGCATACTTTTCGTAAGTATATCCTACCTGATGGCTTTCTACTTCCCCCAATCCATGGCATAGCCTAAATGGCTCTACCTCTGGGATATATCCTTCTACTTGAATCATGAAATTACCAAAAGGACCTAAGAATCTAGTCAAAACAAACTTCTAAAAGCTAGAGGATAATGTGATTGTATTCATACTCTTAAAACTATAATCAAGTCCTCTTTCCAGGGCTTAACAGAGGCATTTTAGCTACCATCCAGTTAGCATAGAAAAAGTATCCAGAATATACACAGGAAGAAAACGGGCAGAGTAAGATGGATCCCTTGGGGGGTCTGTTTAGTCTCAAGCAGTCTATAACTCTTCCACTTAAGTCCCTGTCATCTTTTCCCTTTATTCCAACCCCATACGCATTTTTCTTAATCCTCAAATTACTTTTTTAAATGTTCAAGTACAAGGCAGTCTCAGTTTGCATCAAGAATATCTACCTAGAGACTTTATTAATCAAAACTCATATCATTGCCCCATAGAAAAAAATCACAAATTAGAAAAATGACAATTCAAAGCTATTTCAGTCTGTGGCTACTTAATTGAAAGGGAAACATGCAATGGAAAAGCAGAGATAATGTTGAGAAAGAGAAGTATTTAACTGCACTCTATAGCATGGCGGTTATGTGGCTATAGGCCAAACCCCTTCTAAAACTATTGGCATGAAGAAGGGTTTTTGTCATCAGTGTTAACACTTCCAATACTGAATGAATCCTTGAATGACATTATTATGAGATGCTAAAACAGTTTAAATTATAATAATAGCAACTTTTAAAATAGTACAAAATTTATCAAAATCGGGCGGGGGATTTAGCTCAGTGGCATAAGCGCCTGCCTTGCAAGTGCGCTGTTGTGAGTTCGATCCCCAGCACCGATTTAAAAAAAATATATATATATCAAAATCAGTTGCAGAAGTTCCAACTAATGTAAAAGTCTTCAAGGCTCAGAAATATCAATGTTGGTGCACACCTGCAATCTCAACACTCGGGAGCTGAGGCAGGATGATCAACATGAGCTTGAGGTGAACCTGGGCTACATAAATGAGTTCAAGGCCAGCCTGAACTGCATAGTAAGACCCCATCTCAAACTGCTCTCCAAAAAAAAGAAAGAGAAGTATCAATGTTGTTTACTATAAAAAGTGACTTTTCTGGGATTTATAATTAAATTTATAATTTAATATTTTTATATGGCACTATGCTCATTTGAATTTGAACAGTCACATACTTCAATTCTCTGCTTCATTTGCTTGAGTAGACAAAGCACAGATTTTAAGAATATTAAGAGCTCTGGAAACTCTGCCTGTTCACTTTTTCATTCTACAAATAGTTGGTAAGCACCTGCCAAAACTCTGCTGACGATTTAGTAAGATACTTACTGGGTACTCAATTTGGAATTTTCTCTCAAATCACATTTCAACAGATATTTTTAAAAAATTTTTAGATTGCTACAGAAGACATATGAAGATAGTATAATTTGTTATATTTTGATGGTGATATGGACTGGCTATTTTTTACAAAAGATACAATCAATACAGAAAATTTATACACATAATATCAAAGTGAAAGGAAAAGGGTAGAGAAGAAATACATAAAATTTGACCTAAAAGGTCACCAAATCCATCCAGATAATCACACCACAACCTCTGGAAATCAATTATCCCATCCATCCTTTTCTGTATCACGGTCCATCCACCTCCTCTGTAATCCATGTCACACATTACCTAAACGTGAGCAGAAAATACACCATTAGTTTCATTATTTGATATTATAAAACTGACACTTCATCTGTAAGTCTAGAGAAAGATAAAATACTTTTCACCTAAAATTTTAATGCATTTGTATGCCATTAATATATTCAGATATTTAACTCTAGAAATAATGCTATTATAAAACAAATTTGTAATAAAACTAATTGCAGACCTTGTACCATTCACTTTTTAAGCTGTTTTCTTAACTATAACTTTTTTTTCATTTTTTTATTTAAAGAGAAAAAAACAGAAAAAGGGTTGAGATATTACAGAATTTCAAAAAAAAGATAACAGTAAGAAATCACTAGTTGATAAATTACATATTGTTAATTATAATTTTTAAGTTTATCTTCTTATTCCTCAACTATAAATATTTTTCAGTTTAGTAATAGCAGTACTGATCTTGTGTGCCAGAGTGATGTGCAATATTACTCTGCAAATTAACTTTCTCTTTCCATTAAAATGCTGAGTTTTTTAAATGTTAAATATGCCTATATGTCTGGCTTTGTCATTCTCTTCTCCCACAAACCAGCTTGTGCTCAAACCCACATTTTCAAACAGAAAAGCACTGTTGTCACTCAGCAGGTGTTCAGAGGAGCACCTATGTGGACAGCCGCAGGAGACTCATAAAAAATGACAGGGAAAAAGGTGTCAGGGACAAAAGCAGAGCAACTCTCTTCATCAGAAACTTCCCACACAGAGGCAGGGAAAAGAAGTGTGAAAGAAGTTAGAGAACCAACATTTTCCCTCAGAAGAAGGAATCATGCATCCCACTCTTTCCAAAATTAGAAGCCTTCCTTGCTACAGCTGTTAAGACCCAGTTTTGAATATGTAGGAGAAGTAATTTAGGTAATTTTAAAATTATTTCCCACCTAATTGCCAATTTTTGACATCTTGTCAATAAATTACAAAAAATAATAGCAGTAACTCTAAGGAGTTACTGGTAGTATGTACTTAAAAAAAACTTATTGCACAATCAATATTATCAATAAGGAACCACACAATACATAAACTTCATTATATACAGAGAAAAAATATACTGAGAAAAAGTACATCCAATATACACATATATCCCATCAATATGTATTATCTCTAATAGAAGTTTCCTTTAGAACTCTCAGCATAGAACTACTGACAAACATAAGAGCATCTCATTTTATATAAATTAAGGATGGATTGCTTATCAATCTGTCTTGCACTCCAGTAAAAAGTTTTTGTAAATTATTAACTCCTTATACAATGACATAGAATCATTTGTCATCAAAAGAAAGTATAATCATAAGGAGGAAGGGTAATCAAAAGTATCTTAGTAGGATCCAAAGGAAATCACACCACTTTTTCCCAATTTTCATAGGTTAATTAAAGCAAAGATCTATGTTGGATGATTCTGCCTACTGTAAGGATAATATAAGATCATGTACCAAAAAATTTACTTTGAAGAATGTAACCATGGATACTTGAGTAGAAAAGTGAAAGATGGGCTGTTTTTTTTTTTTTTTTGATTCGTTTGGGCCTTAGAATTATAGAAAACCAAAATTTTAAAACTGGAACTTTTTACCAATTAATTTCACCTATTTCAAGGAGAATATTTCAAACAATTACTAAGCTAATATTAATATTGAACTTTATCTTATTCTATATAGTAAAGAAAAACTTTACCTCAAATGGGTAACTAGAGCCTTCTGGGTAGATTATGTATAAGCCACTTGGTGTCTTGGTGACTGAGCCAATGGTATCTTTAATATCAGTGCAATCTAAACCTAGAAAAGTAAAATTGGTTATTTAGAATACTTTCAGTTTTACATTTCAGACAGTCACTTACTGTAGATCACTGACTGTGCTTTTTGAAATTATTACTATAATCTCTATTAATGATATGGTGGTCTTAACTTCTAGAAATGCACATGGTCACAATTTTAGAAACTATAAAGAACAGAGGTTAAAAAAATTAGACTGCAATAAACATCCAGTCACAACATCCCAGCTAATGATTAATGTTCTTCTACACTGTATGAATATTTTATTTGGGATCAACACTGATTAAATACACTATACATTTTTTTTTCTCAATAACTAATGCTTTCAGGAACCCAGGTTCATCTTAGAGGGCATAAGGTAAACCTCTATGAATGGAGAAGAAAAAACTCAAAAGTAAGTAAATCAACACTTATGAACACACCTTTGACTACTGTATTCCAAACTTCAGAGACTGATGTGTTGTAGACCACTGTTACCAACAGGCAAAAGGGGAAAATGGTGAAACCACTATCTTCACCAAGTTCAGTTTGAGGTTAACACTCTTTTACAAAAGTGAGAGCTGTAGTACAGGTAATCACCCTCTGTTAACCCTCAGTTCCATGGGGAGTTGTAAACATACGTATATGGATAGGGACACTACATTTTACTACAAATACTGCATTTTATTGAAGATACTCTCGTGCACCTTACATAAATGTAAAAAAAAGTCAGCTCTTAACAGCATCGGTTGCTCAGATGCCTGATTTAAAGTACTAATTCTACTCCTCGCTAGCCAAGAAATGTTAACTAACCAGTCTTATTTTTTTCATAAAATATCAGAATAATAATACTATCTTATAGTGTTATTATTCTGACATTTTATATTCCTAGATATTATATAAAGCCCTTAGCACAGGGCCTACCATACATTAATATGCAGAAAATGTCTATAAAAAGTTAACTATAAAAAGGTGTTTCTTTTCCTTTTATTTTCCAGAAAATGTAGATTTGTTGCCCAGGTTCTGAATTCTTAAATTAACTTTACACTCAAAGGTATGGTAGAATTTCATGCTGAAGAAATTTTATAGGCTGAAGAATCTGCTTTGTCATTACCATCCAAACAAATATAAGCAGATTATTTAGATTTTCTGGACTGCATATTCCTTAACTGATCATCATTAGATAATCAGATATTGCCCTTACTAGGCATCAGACAATAGTTTAAGAACTTTTTTTATGTATTTACTGGTTTTCCTTTCACATTGACTACATGAGATAGATACTGTAACTTTACTGGAAACATATCAAGGAAACATATCAGAGATTCGAGACCAGATAGTTAAGAGTTCATGTTACACTACCTACTGAGAGACAGTTGCAGGAAATAAATGTTACAATAAAATAATTTTAAAGTAACAAGTGAAAGTGCCCATCTTCATACCTGAAATACAAGAGATTCTCAGGCATTGTCTATTATCTTCCCTTTCTAAGAAAAAAATAAGGATCGCATACTAGGCCCTCAATGAAACTTACTTGCTGAAAGCTTTGAGTTTTGAATTCATTCTGTAGATTTTCAGAATATCTTTCTTTCCAAGCCTCTAGGAATTAATATGCTGCATTTCAGTGCAAAAAAAGTGCTAACTTTCTATTTATTTCTATCTTAAATGTCTTTTTCTTTTCAAATGTTATATCCTAATTTGAAACCTTTCAGATATATCAAAAGTATTTTTACAGGTGGGAGGAATTCTGAAACTTACTTTTCTTCTGTCTGAAAAGTAATTATGAATAAAATGCCAAAAGGAGAAGCCCAAAGTAACACTGCCTAAAACTATGCTATTTTCAACAGACTCGGGATGCCTTTGTACAAGCATTATTTTAAAATGGTTCAAAAAGTTTTCTGGTTTAGGAAAGTACACATTGTGGTATAATTTACTTAATGGCAGGTATTAGCCTTCCAGTCTGTTAGAGAACAGTGAGCTGCATTTTTTAAACAAAACTTAAATGCACTAAGCAGTCCAGGAAAATTTTAAGCAATAATACACAGAATGAAAAAACTGAAATCTCAGCACTCTCACCATGTGACTGAACTGTTCTGTGAGGAAAAGGATCCAACTGTTTCCTGAAGACTTCTGTAGTCAAAAGGAGAATTCGATTCATGAGCTCATTAACCTAAACACACATGTGCATACATATTTAAGTACATTTATGTTTGAACAAATCTCCTCTAACTAAATTATATAAACACTACCTCTAAACCTCTTATAAATACAGCTCTGATGTGATGCCCTTTTCTCTAGGTTGAATCCTTACTATTTTAACAAAACATTAAAGGCAAAACTAAATAACAATTATTATATTCAGTAGTGTCTACCTTCCTAATGCTGATTTTTCTGCCCATCTCTGCATGTGACTGCTCTTGCTGATTTGCCCTTCATGCCCTGCCTCAACCATTCCCCTTGTGTCTGGTCCCCTCCCTTTGATCTTCTTGGAGTCATCATTCTCCACACCAGCTGTCAATTGGTTCATAGTATTTCCTTGCTCAAACACTTGATTGATTATTTCGTGTGCCACAATTTAATCCCTGGTTCTTTAGTTCCTCGGTTTTCCTTATACACTGTGAACCTCACCAGCTGATCCAACCCCACATAAAGAATTCCCTCAAAAGAGAATACCTTCTTCCTTACCCAATCTTTGGGACTTCTAATGTATTTATTCCTCTCTCATAACTCAGGCTGCCATCAGTCTTCTTTGGGAAGCTTTCTTGTATCTTCACTTTCTCTTTTGTGTCATTCTAACAGCACTCACTTTTACATTTTCTGTTCCACTAAACTAGGTATCTCTTGAATGGCCACTGTTTTTATCACTTTTTGTTTCTTGGAGGCTTACTATATTATCTCTTATATATTATGGTACCTTTCACATAGTAGGCATAGTAAATAGATGTCTGAACATGAATGCATTAAAAAACAAAATAATACCTTCAGCCATATGCAATAAGAATACAATACTAAAAAGTTCATACCTGATTAGATAAATAATCTAGGGATGCTTGCTGTTCATCCATCATATTTCTTAGTAGTTTTTTGGTACTTCGTGTGTAGGAAACAACAGAATTTTGCAGATTTCCTTAACCATAATAAAAACAGCTATTGAATATTACATGTTATAGAAAACAATGACAGTGATTCAGGGTAAGTATGTAAATAAAATATACCAATTTATCTCAATATTCAGAACTGTATATTTTAGTTAGTATATATTGTTTAACTCAGGATCAATTTAAAAAATAAAATTCTTAATAAAACAATACTTTCTAATAACACAGATTACCCAAAATAATTAATCTTCTCTAATTAAGAGACAACATTCTGAATATTGATTCTCACTTCATGAGATGAGATATACAGAGGCCAGATATATGAGATTCATTACAAATTACTATATAAGAAATTAAAAGACAATTAATTAACTTGCATACCAGTTAGGTTCATTTTAACATAAACTTTTGTTTTTAAAATTTTTTTCTAATACTGTATTTTATGTAACTGCTAACATATATACACAAACATAATAGATCTTAGCCAAAAATTTTAGTCAGCTGGCTTCTGACTGAACTTTAGTATATATTTTCCTTTTATTTATTTATTTATTTTATAGAAAATACTCTTATAGAAAAGTTGCAAGAACTGTACAAATGACGTTTTCCTTATGGCATTTGAAACTATGTTGCCATAATGTCCCACTATTCCTCATTTTTTTACACTAAATACATTCTTAACACAGTCATCAAAATCAGAAAATAAATATTAACTACTTGTATTCTCAGACTCTACTCAAGCTTTACTTATGATACCAATGATGTCTTTGTAACAAAATGATTCACACACCGTTGCATACTTTATCCTTGAAAATTATTTTATTTCTAAGTTTATTTCACCTAGCAGTAGGATTAATTAATAATATCTGATATTTTTAGTCCTACCTCAGATTCATCTCTTTTATTTTCTCTTTCACTTCCCATTAAATTTTTCCTGGATTAAGACATCTGTCTCACTGGTACTTAAACTGCATTCACTGGTTTGAGAAATTGGGGCCACTTGGTTATACACACTGTTTGCTACCTTAAAGTAAGCTTTTCACACTCCTGACTGACCTAGAAGTGCTGATCCTGTGTGGCTTGGATCAGATCAACTCCACCATTTCTGATCTTCCTTCTTCCTCTTGCCCCCGTGTGTGTATAACAGAACTATACACAACAGATCATTAACATTACTGTTGCACTTTGACTAAATAGATTTTTGAATTGACACTAAAACTTTTCATATTACACTTTGCTACATAAATTGGCTATGAATTTGTATTATACCAATGTATTAGTTACTATAGTATTAAATGCCAATGTACTAGTTTCATATTTCCTCTTTCACCACCACTCACACCCCACCCCCCAAAAATGTTAAGATTTCCTAGAGTTCAGATAAAAAGAAAAAAGAGCCCAAAGTACTTAATATACTATACTGTCAGGGCCCTCTGGTTTGCCTCTTCCCTCTGGTTAGTTGATACCATGGGGCTATTTGGAAGATGGGTTCATTCATTTACCAAATATTTACTAAGACCTGCTGTGTGTCAAACTCATAACACCTCTGACCTGTGGTGATAAGGAAGTATATAAAATGACCCAGATGAAAGTTAAGATGTTATTTTTTCAGAGTACCTTAAAAACAAGAAGTTGTATCCCTTGATAATTGTATTTATTTTTAATACTTACTACACATTGAATGTCTTTCTTCTCGTGTAACTTTAGTTTTAACATCGTATGATTCTTCACAGTCTTCCTTATAAACAGTATCATTACTTTGACCTTCATCTTTTGCACTAGATACATCACCTACAATATTAACTACTGGAGAATCCTTTACATTAAAAAAATGAAAGAAAAAACATCTGAAATATGTTGTCTGATTGATTACATAATAGATATGACTATAAGAAGAAGATTGGAATTCAGGATATATGATGAAGTTAATCATTAGAAAAACATTCAATTAAATGGTTCACTCAAACTTTCACAAGTAAACCTTAGGGGTAAATTTTAGATAGGAATAATAAATATATGTTAATTCAATAGTTTCATCATCCTTTTTTCTTCTCAAATTCCAAAATAATATATTTAGGTTTATTTTCATTACTGTAACCCTATAGCCTAAACTCTAACTTCTGAAAATCTACACATGTAATACAGGGTCTTTCCTCCTCTAAGAATCCTAGAATTTGAATTTCCTTGAGAAGGGACTAAGAAATGTCCCTAAGATATTTAAAAAATTTCAAGCCAAATAGACTTTCTGCAACCGACAATTGTTAAACTGTAGGGGAAGAAGTATGCAGCAAGCCCATGGCTTTTGTATAAGATAACACATTTAAAGGTTTGGTCTGTTTTTTTGTTTTTGTTTTTTTTATCAGTACCAGGGATCAAACTCACAACTGCATACTTGCAAGGCAGGTGCTTATGCTGCTGAGCTAAATCCCCAACACCACATTTAAAGGTTTGAAAGGTTAAGCACTCGTTAATTTGAAAGAATCAATAATAAAAAAAACAATGTGAAAGAATCAATAATAAAAAATAAATAATAAAAAGAAAAATATAGAATTTTGCTTTGCAAAATCAACAACAAATACCATTAAAAGGCCAATTCCATCATTCCAAATGTATCTACAATTATTAGTGTGCTATTGGTTACTTCATTATTCAAATATTCTTTGGTAAAAGTTATATATACTTAATAACTATTTTCAATAAAATAATAACAACAAATTTTATCCTGAATTATCAGAATATTGAGAGAAAATTATAGAGTCAGCTATATCATGAAGATATATGTCCCCAAAATTGATGTTTACATTCTATTACACAGCTCTATTTTAACTTCTTGCACTTTCTACTTCTGTGATGACATACTAGATGTTTTCAAAATTCTAGCTTACATATATCTTTTTTTCTAGATGGTTCTTAAATTTTAGCACCTATTTTAGAAAATTAAATCATTAATATTTCTGAACTTTTATTAGAGTTTATTCTTATTTCAATCATGGAACATTGGAATTTGGTTTTGATACCATGGTAAAAAACATTTCATGACACTTAAAAATTATAAGCCAACATTAAAATATTTGAGGCTTCAAATCCCTAGGTACTCATAGCATTGAATATACCATAATAGCTATCACTTTAATAGTGTGTTGATTTTCTTAGGTAACCACGCACAAGACTATACTCAAAATACAAAACTTCATAGAAAAGCTTTTTTTAACAAAAGAAAAGTGATTTTTTTATTGAAGTTAATCAGAAAGTTATGAACAAGTTTTTAACCTAAGCCTGAAATTTCTTTAAAATTTTATGAGAATTTTTTAAATCAACCTTGTTTATACTTAAATTTATAAATTGTAAGATTTAATCAGTCTCAACATTTCAAAATAAATATTTTAATTGTTGCAAACATTATACTTGATAGTATAATTAATGTTTTCAAACTTCTAAATATGTATCTTGAAAGCCAATAAAACTTTACTAGTAAAATAAATCACTAAAATTCTTACCGTAGAATGATGAACACAATTAGCTTGTACAGCTTCTCCACAAATAAAAATGCATACATTTAAAAACAAGAGGGATACTTGGGATGGATACATCATATTTTTCTCCAATAAATGAGAACACTTCTTCAAATATCAGTCAGCTGTCTGTAGAGAAAACTCCAGGGCACAGCGTAGTCAGTTAAAATTTTCTGGAAGGTTTACAACAAAAACAGAAGCCAATACTTAATAGTTTCCATTCCCTGCTTTGAAACAACACCCTTCATATGAAAAACAAGGTAGCGCCTGGGCTACAAAGTGAGCTCAAGACCAGCATGAACTGCATAGCGAGACCCTGTCTCAAAAAAGACAAAAAAAAAAAAGGCAGTTTCTAGAAAGCTTGGCATTTCAAGTCATACAAATTCTTCTTATCACTTCACACCAACATCATAAATTCACACTTTTACTAGCTAGGCAATAGATAGACAAAGCATAACTATAAATTCATCTTTTTATGGGTCAAATTTTTTGCCTTCAGAAAAATTCCTTTGGAAAGGTATACCTTAGTAATTATGAAATGGTTTGTACAAAAATAGGAAAGAAGGAAAAATAATAAATGGAGTGGGAAGAACATTACACTGGAACTATTTTCAAGTGTTAAGCAGAAATTTGTTCAATGTAATATCCAGAACACATAATTCAGACTTAAAATGCACCTTTATATGAATCTAGCTATAATTAATGATCATACTAACCACAGATTCATCAAAGTTCTAGAACTTTGTATGTTTCGCAACTGTATTATTAAAAATTCTGAACATAATGAAAATATCATTATTGAAAATAACCAGTCTCTGAAGGCAGATAAATCAGTGCCTGTGACGAACCTTCAAATTGTTCTTTGCAATGGCTCCTCTTCATTCTAGAAACATGACTAAGACTCTATTATTGTCAAATTAAAAGGCAAAATAAAACTTTCTTAAGTCTTGCTCCTGATTGAAAGCATTATTTTCTCCATATGCTTTCCTATCTTGATAATTACAAGGCCAAGATCATTGTTTTTATGATCTGATTGACACACAATAGGCACAAACATGAACTTAATAAAAAATATCTTAAACTAGTAATCTCTTTTCTGACTTGAAGTTCTCTCTTAAAAACAAGTGTTCTTATAATTTATTTACTAAAACTACTTTCTCGGAGTTTCTCCAGTGAGGCAGTATGAGGTGGTTAGGAGTACAGACTTGCTTGCATCTTTAACTCACCACTCTTATAGTCTGAGACCTTGAGGAAAAGTTTCCTGCTATGGCTTGTGTCTAGATGTTCCCCCAAAGCCTCATGTGGTCATAGGTGCAGCTCTTCAGAAGTAGCTAGATCTAAAGTGAGATTAAGTGTGTGATCCTGGGATCATAGATGTGTGATTACTAAATTAGTCCACTGATTGGTTTAGCAT
Organism: Hydrochoerus hydrochaeris; assembly: GCA_004027455.1. NCBI lineage: Eukaryota > Metazoa > Chordata > Mammalia > Rodentia > Hydrochaeridae > Hydrochoerus > Hydrochoerus hydrochaeris. Next base: position 46,001 of record PVLA01007071.1, on the reverse strand, counting down.
ATTTCTTGGTGCGGATAATGGAAAGGTTCATCTTGGGCATGAGTGCTATCCACCCTAAGTACATATAGCTGGATAGGATATAAGGGGCAGTAAAGGGCTGTGGTCATCACTTGCTGCTTCTTCACTACTTCACTGCTTTGTGCTTTCTGCCTGCCACGGACTGCTTCTCTTCTGTGATTTCCCTCTGCCATGCTACTTACTCTGCCTTAGAACCAGCCAAGTATGAACTGAAACCTCTACAAACTGTGGGCTGCAATAAACCCTTCCTCCTTTAACTTTGGGTATTGTGTATTTTGTCTCAGAAATGAGAAAAGTAATTAAGACAATGCCTAATATTGGTACAGTTCTGTTGTGTGAATTAGATGATTTAATATATGTAATCACAAACAAATGTTAGGTGGTATCATCACCATTATTATTTTACTTGACTTATGTGACATTCTAACACTGATAACATTGACCTTTATAATCTATATTATAAATCAAAGAGTATATACCTTTAATTTTAAATTTCTAGTTGAAGTCTTATGAAATTGAAATGAAGATGACAACACCTCAGCAATTTAAATGAGCCGCATACTAAAATTCTTTGTTCTTTCACAGCTTGCCCAGAGATAAATTCAGGAAATTCTTATTTGAGGAAAAAAATACTTCTGCAGAAAATTGAAAAAAATAGCTTCAGCCAAGATAAAAGAGAAAATGCAAAAAATTAGTCATCACAGGCTGCCACATGAATTGCACAACTGTAACAATTGTTAACAATTTCAATAAGCAGGAGTCCATTAGTGAAACACTGTAATATTCTGAAAAAGAAAGAGAAGGAAAGAAGAGAGAAAGAAAGAGATAAAGAGAAAATGGGAGAAAAAGAAAGAAAGAAAGAAAGAAAGAAAGAAAGAAAGAAAGAAAGCAAGCAAGCTACAACCCAAGAGTATATTTTTGTAACAAATAGATTTTTAGCCTTTCATAAAAGCCAATCACAGGAAGCCAACTGATTATACCATCTCCAAATAAAGCAAATAGCTAGCTGTAGCAAATCAGGCAATTTATCTGCTTTGCTTTTATATTGAGTCTGTAAATCTTGCAGCTCATGCTACTGGGTAGAGCTCATGATGCTGGGTATTTTGGGTTCTTAATGTTGCCTAATTAAGTGATCTAATTGCAATTTAATTGCTCTTTGCTCAAATAAACTCTGCTTTTTTTGTCTAAAGTTTCTTATTGGTAAAATATTCAAATTAAGTATATGAACATATGTAATGGTTGATGTGATTGTGTCAACTCAAGACATTTAGAAGCTTAACTAAATGGGTTTAGCAACTCCACACCCTAGGGTGTAGAAGACCCACCCTAAGGTAGCTCATCACCTGGATAATATAAAAAGGAAGGAGGAAAGAGGAATGCATTCCATTCTTTGGAAAAGCTCCAGTCTTCACTTTTAGTTTGGACCTGACTCCTGGCTCCAGTGCATGCACTGACTCTTCAGCATTCCATCAAAGAGCCTTCGGCCTTTTGTCGCAGAACCATCAGCCTGCTGGTGCAGACTTGCACTGGACACTGCAGTGAACTCCAGACCTTGGATTGAATCCTTTGGCCTCCAGCATGCAGACACCCTCTGCACACTTCCTTATCCAACTCTGTGGCTGACCACCATAAGCCAATCTTGTCATTTCTTATACATTTGTATATCTTGTGTTGCATCTGTTTTCTCTAGTTACTTTGTAACTATAAAGTGGTATCAGCTTGTTTTGTAAATAAAATATCACTAGCAATTAATGAAACCAGTTAATGAATTTGTGTCTAACAGCAATTTCAAATTTAACATTTGAAGCCTAACTTAGATTCCTTCTCCCATCCCTCTATCCATTCTCCTCCATTTAAATGAAAACATCAAAACTCAAAACCCCCCAATGATTTTCCCTCCATCAAAGTTGGATTATACATTAAGTCTTTGCATATCTTATAAGTCCCCACTGAATCTGGGCCATATACTTCCCCAGTCTCAGATATTAGCATGCTTTTCCTACTGACTTCTATTGAAACAGAGGTCCTGATGTTACGAAACCAATATGATTCGGTCCTCAAAGCCTTTTGTACTGTAATATTCTTCATGCAGATATTTAAATGCCAATCCTTTTTCTTTCACTCAGACTTCTGACCTAATTTCCTTCCTTAGGGGCCTTTCCTGAGCACACAATCTAAAATAGAACTGACATCAGTCCCTATCCCCCATGCCACCTCATTTTTGCCTTGTGACACTTTGCACTACCTAGTATATTCTATTGGAAAAGAGAAATAAATATGTTTCATGACCATAAGGCTTTGAAGTTTTTTATTCATTACTATATCCCAGTATCCAGAAATTTCCTGGCATGTAAGTGTTATAAAGCATGAAAGAAATAAGCATTATAGGTTTGGGGATGTGGTTCAACAGTAGAGCACTTGTCTAGCACGCTACAGGTGCTAGGTTTAATCCCGACTACAACAACAAAATTAAATTTTATATTTAATTCAGATTTTACTTCTAAAGAATAAAGACTTGACTTGTTCTTTATTGCTTTAATATTTGCCTTTCCTTTCAATCATAAAATTTATAAAACCCTCAAATTCTCTATTATCAAAATATCTAGCCAGGAAGCCTTAGTTTTGTAAAATGTATGATTATACAATTTAAATAGAATGTAGGCAAACCCACTTAATATTTTGAAGATGAATATTTAAAAAAAATTTTTAAACTATGATCTTAAAATTTGACAAGATTTACACTGAAGTACAAGATTTACTTTCTTCTTAGTTATTATCATAAAGCAACACCTAATGGAAGCATTTGTGAGGGAAAAAAAGCCTCTTAATGGTAAATAAAATACTATGCAATAGAGCAATTAATGTGGCTGTCACATGTCACCAAATTAATAAGAAAAAAAACTAGACTTTGAAGAAAACTAAAATGCCTATATACTTCAAACAACCATCACCTTCTCTCTTTTTTTTGTACTTTACACTGCCCCATTTTGCTTACTGTCAAATCATGCCTGGAGAAAGTTGTAGTGATAGCAGTGAGAATCAAACAAGGCCAGTTCCTGTGGCTAGGTCAGTCAAAAAAACTGCCAAGACAATGAATCGTCCAAGTGTACACATTTCACCTTTCTTTGTCAGGATTTTATATTTTATCCTCTGACAGTTTTGAATGGGACTTAAGCACTTTGTGCAAAACTAAATTTATTGTGCCACCTAAAAATCTTAGTGCCCTGAACACAGTCCAGTTTGAATCATTACATCCAACTTTGCAAATACTCTGTTTTAAATCATTTCAGGAAAAGTTCATTAATGTCTAAAAATAAAGAAATTGATTCACAAAGCCAGAGATATTCAAATGATGAGTGAGAGATCTTTATTTGGTCTGCACAATTTTGCTTCCAATCTGGGAGTTTTTTCAAAAATAAATAAAAACTGGCTAAATTACAGTCGAAATAAATGTATATGTAATTTTAGACCAAGCCCCAACAAGAAGTCTCAACCTTTTTCCAAGTTTTCACTTGCAAAAAAAAAAAAAATTAAACCACTAGTTTAATGTAAATAGACATTAAATCAGTGGTTTAAGTGCCATGGATATAGATCAGAGGTACAGTGCCTGCCTGGTAAGTGCAAGGTCCTGAGTTTGATTCCCAGTACCAAAAGGGGAAAATAAATAACAAAAAACAAAACAAAACAAAAAAAACCCTACTGGCTCATAGTTCCATTTAACTTTCTGAACCTCTTGAAACAATTTCAGTATGATGATCTTTTCTGGCCTATCTTCCCAGGAGATTACTAGGATGAAATCTGAACTTCTTTTCAGGCCACTTTGCTGTGACGGGCCATTTCCAGAATCTGGCACCAAGACAAGGAGCATGTGGAGCATTTGAAACTTAGCCTTTGTAAGTAGGGCAATGGAGAGGGAATGGCAAAAAACATTTCGGAATGGATGACAGAACGCAGAGAAAGAAAATTTCCGCTTCACAATGTATTTTAAGAGACAGCATTTGGGAATAGTGATACCCCAAGTCTCACAACCCCAAACCCCAAATGATTCCATATTAAATCCAACCCCAAATTACGCCCAAAAATAAGTATTTTCGAATCTGACAGTTGCATTTTCCCGTATCTGGCGATTTTCCATTTCACTGTCTTTGCTCACTCTCGTGAAAACGCCCTCATATAAAGGGAGGCAGAACCCAATCAGGCTTTAACGCACAGTCCAGCCGTCGTCTAGGGGAACCACGCGGTCCCAGGAGAGAGCGGTTGCTACGCCCGCGCAGGGCAGCTGGGAGCGCGTCGGGCCGCCGGTGCCTCCTATTGGCCGCCTCGGGCATGCGCCCCGCCCCGCCCCTCTCCCAGGTTTCCGTCGCGAAGGACGCGGCGTCCGTTGGTTGTCAGGATGGCAGCGGCTGGGTCGCTGCCGCCACTTCTGCTATTGCAGGACGAGGTCGCCGCCGTCGCAGCTACCGTAGCCACCACAGTCCCCAGCTCCGCTGTGCATGAGCCAGGGCTGTCGCGGGCGACTCCTCAGCGCCCGTAACGCGAGGCCTGAGAGACGGGGTGCGGCGAGGGGCCAAGGAGCTGAGGCGGCGGCGGCGGCGGCGGCGGCCATGAGGGAGGCGCGGGGGCGAGGCGGCAGGCGGCGCTGAGGTGAGGCATGCGGGCGGGGCGGCCCGGAGCCCAGAGCGCGGCCCCGGGCCTGGGCGCGGAATCCGCGGACATCCTCGGCAGAGCCCCTCTTAGCCCTCGGGACGGCGGCGCGCGGCCCCGCCCTGGCGCTTACCTGTATCCTTCCGGCCTGAGGCCGCCGCCCGGGCAGTGGGCTTCGAAGCAGGGCTTGTTCTGTTCTGTTTTTTCCGTTAGATTCCTATTGCCGCTAACGCAGCGTGATCCAAACTAGCAAGTCATCTTGATGCGGGTATTTGCTTTAGCAGCTATCATGTCTTCGTGTCGCTAAAACCGTTTCATCCTGTGGTTCCTTCCCCTGCCACCCTGTTGTCCCCACCCCTAGTCTTCAACTTTCGTTGTAAAATATTTGTAGATTTTAAAATGAATGTGTATTCTGTGACGGAGTTGTTTTGCCTTCTAGAATTATGCCATTATGTTCCTGACTTGTATATTTACCATTTTTTTTATCATTTCTCCTTAGAGAAATTGTACAAAAAATAAAATGTTTTGCTAGTCTGGAGATCTGTTTTAACCGTCATCTAGTACATCCCTGATGCATGTACCAGAGCTACCACAATTTGGTCATTTGTTTTGTTTTCCGTCTCTACCCAGTTGGTTGGCGAGGGATAGCAGAGAGGAACTTTCACAGTCTGGATTGTTTCTGATTTTTCCCTGGGAATCAGTTGAACCCACTTTTGATGTTGCTGTTGGTTACACTGTAGAAAATTGAAAGAGTGAAAGAATTTTGTTCTCAGAATATATGAAGCATATTTTTTTCTTTCAGACCATGTTACAATCATTAGAATGTAACCTTTGTTTTCTCAAAGGACTTTGGTTGGCAGTGCTGGTGCAGTGTAATCATCTTAATAGAGTGTCTTCTCTTTACATTTAACCCTCGCACCCCAGCCCCATTCCTTCCTTTGTCTCCAGCTTCTGGAATAGTTTTTATGTTCTGTTGAGATTTTAACATCAGACCATCAACCAATTTCTATTCAGTGTGTGCTCTTTGTAAGCTATATTTTAGGTTCTAGGGATACAGATCCACTAAAGAAGACAGGTATATACTGAGCTTCACCTCCTCTCTGTTCATGTTTTTTCAAGCTTTCATCCCTTTTGTTTCTTTGGTCAAGTTCTCAAAGCAGTTGTCTGCAATATTAGCTTCTAGTTCTCTCATCTATTCATTATTAAGCGGGTTCCTTTTGTCTTTCACTCACACAACTGCCCTGAAATGTCCTCTCAGGAAGATACTCTGAAATAAATACGATTGTCTTCTGTATTGTCTTCTGTATGAATTTGATTCTCCCCCCTTGAAATTTCTTCTATTTAGTTTATCTCTAAATAACCATATAGGAAGCATTTTGGATGACTTCTTTCCATCATTTTCATAATGAAATGGTCATAGGCTTCCAATTTCTTAACTTTTATGAACATAGATACAAATAGCCAAAAAAATTTTGAATAGAATTCTGCAGTACATCAAAGGAACATAAGCAAAAAGACTGTATTCCAGAATTATCATGATAGATTCCTATAAAGAAATCCACTAGTAAAATATATTTAAAGATTATATATTTCAAAGTAATCAAATTTTAAGTGACTTCAATAAATGACCAAGAGTCACTGATAAAATCCAACATTTTTGCTTGTCTGTATGCATATGTACATGTGTATTTGCTGGCTTATATATATTTTACTAGTACTACATATATAATTTTGTATAATACATATTTTAATTGTTATAAAGGGAATTTGAACATAATAAACTGTGAAACTAAAGAATGTTTTCCACTTGGAGAAACACTAATGCACCTTATGTAAATGTTTTGGATGTTCTCAGTTTCTGTAGTGTTTTCCGTTTCATTCCTAGTCATTTAGTGTATAATTTAGTGTATTCCTAGTCATTTAGTGTATAAATAAAAAAGAAAAAGGAAACAAGTGGAAAGAATCAGTCTTTTAAAAAGCATATGTTGGGCTGGGGATTTAGCTCAGCAGCACAAGTGCTGGCAAGCATGAGGTCCTGAGTTCAATCCCCAGTACCAAAAAAAAAAAAAAAATTTGTCTTGATAAAAATGTAATCTCCAAATGTGAGTACAATACTCAGAGACCATCTAAGCTTTCTGTTGAAGATATTTTCTAAGCAAAGGTAGAATTTCCTAATTCTAAAGGTTATAAAAGAATAAAACTATTATACAGCTCATCTGATTAAAATTAACTGAATTCCTACATTTAAGTCATTTAGAATCCAAGTAGAAATAAAGTTTGTTTAGAAAAAGATCCCATCTTCATACTATGCCTCATTTTCTCACAAATATCCTGACTTGCACCCATTTTATCCTAACACCTTGCTTCTATTTCTCACCCGTTTTATACCCAATTCTTTTTTATTTAGACATATTCTCTCACCAACATATTTGGTTCTTCATACTCCTATTCTGCTTCAGCCACGGTTAAACTAGTATAGTCCCCCTTCTTTACTCTTTCATTTGAATAATAAAAATGTTGGCAGAGAAAATCACAAGACAGTACATTTGGCAACACAAAAAGAGTCCCAGCTTCACCTAAACAGGAACAAGGTAACTGCCTGTGCCTACCACAATTCTCAATAGATTGTCTTACCACCTCATAAAATATAGATGACCCAGCATAGTGGCACATGCCTGTATTCCCAGCATTCAGAAGGCTGAGGCAGGAGGAACACTGTGAGTTTGAGGCCAGCCTGGGGTACAAAGTGAGTTCAAGTCCAGCCTGAACTGCATAGTGAAACCCTGTCTCAAAAAGGCAAAAAAAACCCATAAATGCCATGACCCCCTCAGGTCCCTCTCAACAACAAAGAATACAAATGTATACACTCTCATCCACTTGATTTTTCTCCAGATTCACTGATAAAATACCAATTTTACTGTAGAAAGTGAATCTATCCACGTGTATCCTTATTTCTATCCACTTTCTTTTCCCTCAGTGGCTCAGGAATTTAAACTTTCCCACCTCTCATATAATTAACTTACAACTTCTCTTCATGGTCTTCTTTTTCCTTAAGTTACAAATATGTTTAGTTCTTGACAAACCTTAAAATCAGGTACACTAACAAATCCTTTGATCAAAAGATCCTTTTGAACTGTATCCTAATATCTGTTTCTTATTTAGAATTTAAAAATGAGTAGTCATATTCATTATCTCTACCCTAAATCATATTTTATTCTGTTTCAAAATAAATTTGAGCTGCTGAAAAGTATAAATATAAACATAAAATTGTAAAAACTGACAAAAAAGAATTTCACGTTTTTCATTGTTTGAACATAAGGTAACTGCCTTTTGAAGAGAAATAATTTCCAAGGAAAATCTTCAAAGACAACATTAATTTAAAACTTTAAGGAGAAATTGTATAATTAAATAAAGCTTGAAATATCTGGGGAAAATACTAGCCTTAATTGAGAATTAACATCTGTCTTATTCTACCTATATTGAACTTACTGAAGTTGATTTTTTGTAGGTTTTTTATTTAAAGAGAAAAAAAACAGAAAAAAAGGTAGAAATATTACATAATTTCAAGAAAAGTAGATAAACAGAAATCTATGAAGTTGATTTTTTTAGAAATCAATTTTTCAATAAATAAATGGCCATTGACTTAATGATTTTCCAAAAAGGAAAATTAAAATTTGTACTTAACATAGAAAGTGTTCTAGTTTGCTAATGCTCACATAATGAAATATAGTTTTGCATCCTGTTTCAAAAAAATCTTATCAAATATTCATAAAGTTTTAAAACTTGTCTTTAAAAAAATTTTAATTAAAAAAATAAAAATTACATTTTAAGTGCATATAAATTTGCTTCACTCCTTGAGAAGCCCATTTTTCATTAATGCATTAAAAGCTATAAACTTTTCACTGTGTTAAGTCTACCTCATAGAATTTTCTCCAATGAAATCCTTTAGCAAGTTTTTATCAAGTCATTACTATATTCTAAGAACCATAATAAATGTTAAAAAATGAAGTTGAGAAAACAGAACCAGATTATAGATTGCAATATAAATGCAAGCCCAAGCATTTGAGATTTATCTTGAAGATGATAGGTGCTTTTGGAGAACAACAAATAACAAAATCAGATTTGCAATATATAGCTGGCTTGGTGGAGGTTCAGCAACAATATCATCATTTTAGGAGCAAGGAAATGTGTTAGGAGACTGCCAAAGTGGTTCAGGCAAGTGCCTACACTTAGTAGTTTGGCTTAGAGTACCTAAGCCAAAGCAATGGAAAGTGGGACAACAGAAGAGGAAGAGAATCAAGATAACTTTGATAGGCTTGGCAAGAAAATGAATTGTATGATACATAGTTATTTGTAATGGTAATATAGTTTAAACATCTTAATTGGAGAAAGACTAAATTTGAAGATAGATTATTTTATTTTGAAGGTAGTAAAAATACAATAGAACAAGACAGAACAAAGCCAATCAAGACAATGCAGTGAAATTGGTGCAGAACTTCACAGCAGGATACTGGGATAGCAGTAATAGGTACTATAGTATATATCATTATCCTCACAATAGTTGTCCAGTCAATTAGGTATAGCAAAATCAAACCAAAAACAAAACATTGTAAAACCAATTGAAAGAAAATGTTGAATAGAGCAAAACAATCATAAAACAAAACAGTGAAAACAACTTTTGCCTTCAAACAGAAGACAGAAGGAAATCCCCCATGTTTGCTATATTGCATATGGTCATCCTCTCAAGAGATGCTCAGACCTCCATCCCCAGTTGCTAAGGGTGGGGGGAGATGTTTGATTCTCAGCTGCTTGCCAATAGGCTCAAGGGGCCCCTGACTGGTTCTCCTCTTGGCCCACCCAGCGATACTTACCAAGAGGGCGGGCTGAAGATAGATATTAATAGTATTCTTTTTTGTTTTGTTAACATTAAGTGCATTAGAAAATCCTTTTTCTTTTGGACAAAGGTTGTGTGGATTTTTCATAATCTATATGTAAATCACTAATAACTATATTCCCAAACATTCCAATTATATTTCTAGTTGATTTTTTAATGTTTGAGTATGACCTTTCTAAATGCACTGTTGAAGCATGTAATTTACCTACTTTCCATATTTCAATCAGTGAAATACAACCTTCTTTCATTTTCTATGTATATACCTCTGAAGGCCACTTGTTATTAAGTAGTTCCCAAATAACTGTTCAATGAATGAAAATATGCAGTTTTCTTATCTAGACTCATAATTTCTAAAAGTAATTTATTTTTACCCCCAAAGAAAATGAGATATATCTTAAATTCTAATACCAAGTCATAATTTTTATACGAAACATCTTTTGGTCATATACCCTCTAAAGACATAAACTGTTATTCTTAACTTAATGCTATCTTAAGAGATATGAAAATTCATCTAGAAAAAAATTTAGAAGAAGAACGCCAAATATTACTGCAGCAACAAAAGATATGTAGAAATCGAGCACGTAAATATTTTGCGGAGTCAAACCAGAGAAAAAAGTAAGTAATTATTTTATTCAGAAGTGTAAAAATTCTAAATTGATATAGGTTAATATATTCTACCTCTGTATCTTATGAATGTAAGTTATGACATGATATTTTATCTAAAAAACACTGATCCAGAATCTCATAGCATCAGAAATTTTATTGTTTTTCTGACTAAAGCACAAAAATAGTAGTATATTTTCTAATTCACAGACTTATGACCATAACAATCTTTTCTTGTTATTTTCTCTCTCTTTTGATGAATTAAAAGACTAGCAATTATTGCTTCATTTCTAATGTAATTTGTTTTGATTTACTGTTCACCTTACATAATTTATCTGTATTGTTACCCTCATTCATTCAATTACAAAATAAGGAGAAATAGGAATCATTATAGAAATGTGATAAATACAATTTTATAAATGACTGAAATAAAGCTTTTTGTGTAAACATTAAAATAAATTGAAAATATAAACTATCCAGTTACTGCTTAGCATTTTATAGAATTTTTTTTAATTATTAGGTTTTTTTAAGACAAAGCAGCTATGCAGTTTCTTATTGTTGTCTTTGCTATTTTATCCATATCCCTACTGTATATGAATGGCAAAAAATCCCAAGAGTTTATTAACTACATCATTGAGCATATGCTGCAAATCCCATTTGAGGATACAGAATTGTTTACTGATAATTTTTTTCTGACATTACATTTCTCTTTAACCCTTTCTTGGTCCAACATAGATAGAGACAGTTTCCTTCTGCCATTTGTCAGTTGTATTTTGATATTGTCAGTGTGTGTACCCAGCAGTAGTCAAAAATGTTCCTAGCATCAAATGCTGTTTATTTCCATTAATTGCTTATAAATCACTCATTTATTTTCTTTTTATTTAGCATGTTTTTGAACAACTATTAACAAATATTTTGCTTACATTATATGCTTTTATCACATTTTCAAGTTTTCTGTTCTCTTATTCAGTATTTATACAATAATCTCCTTTATTTGCCTCTAGGGATTTTATCCTTGTATCTTCCTGCTCCAAGAGGTACTGGTTACTTTTGGACCTGTTACATAACTGGCATCATGGGACTTTCCCGTATTGCTCTTAGGAGCCATAGTTTCTTTTCTTCTACAGTGCCCTCTTTGTTTATTTGATATTGTTAATATGGTGGAGTACATCCTAAAAGAACTTTGCAATATACTGCTTCATAGACTAAGCAGTTTTACCCCCACACATACACACAGAGGAAATAAGTTTAATTTGCTCCTATGCTGTTTTCAGTCCACTATTTAGAATTACCTTCAGATAAATAAGTGACTAGAAATGTACTTATTCAACATACATTCCTAGTTGAGTACCAGTGAGTCAGCCATTATGCTGAGAAAAAAATTTGTTTATTCTTTCTTATTTCACAAAATAGCAATAATCTGGTTTAATAGCAACCTCATGAAGAAAAGAAACAAGTTTTAAGGAAACCAAAAAGAGACTTCAGATAACTTTAGAACACGATAATGTAAGCATATAGACTTAAAAGTTCAGATATTGTGACAAAAGACCTGTGTAAACAACTGACAGAATAAGAAAGACAAAAGCCAAATCAGCACAATTACCCAAAGAAAAAGAAAGACTGCCAAGTAACATAAAGGGCAAGCACTTTGGAGGAGATACTAAAATCTGCCATAAAAAAGATTAATTATTCTTAAAACAGAAATAAGATGAGAAAATACAGTTTTATTATAGATTTTTGGAAATTTAAATAATTTTATGTCTTGCCAAGCACAAAACTAATAGCCTAGAAGACAAATTTCTTTTTCAGATAATGAAAACAATACATTCCTTGGTTTAGTTTTATGTCTTATAGGCTGTTGGCATTTTTATTTCTAAAAACTTTTCTCCAATTTGGAAGAATAATACTTTATCCCTGATTTTTAATTTCTTTAATATTGAATTATCTCAAAATATGGTTGAGTCTTAAAAGTTAAATATTTTTTATTTCTAGAAAGTTGTAACTACCTAAATTTGAGAAGACAGGCTCTCCAGTTTTACAAGTCAGGATTTTAGGTTCTCTTAATATTACCACTCAGTTTCTCCTGTTAAGGAAATCTATTGCCGTGATGGTTGTTTTCCACTTTAAAGACTATTTCCCATCAGAAGAAAATGATACTCCGTAGTTGTAAAGTCCAAGGAAAATGGAACAAACAGTTAGCATATGGCTGTCACTCAGTAGGGGTAGTTCACTATGAGCCATCTTTATTTCCCTCTAGGGATTTTATCCTTGTGTTCTGCATCTTTCATGAGGCAGAACTGCACCAGTGAACAGACCCTTCCAAACCTGTCAAGGCAGTCCCTGTTTCCTTTGTGAAAGAGGTTCCAGGATTAAGGAGAAGTGGCAGCATAATCTCCCAACTCTGACTTATGCAATGGCAAAGAACATCTTTCTTATTTTTTGACAGTTCCTTCTATTCCCACTGCACTTATCACTGTGCCTGGCATGAAATAGTACAGAAGATGCTCAGCAATTCATCCTTAAGGAACAAACAATAGTAATAATCATAATAATTGAGTGATAAATTATTTTTTATTATTGGGCATATCATTGAGTTTGGGAATAGAAAAGTCTGCCTCTTAGCCCCATTTCATTGTGCTTAATTTGACTCAATTTGGAACAGACTACATGGTCCTGGAAAGGTATACATTTTAGCCCAGAGAACAGGGCCACTGTGCAACAATATTAAATGACAGTGATGTTAATTTGGTATCAAACATGACTTTCCAGTCAGGCATTGAGACATATGCCTGTACGCCCAGCAGTTTTGGAGGCTGAAGTAGGAGGAGCCCAAGTCTGTAAGCATGAGCAATCTAACAAGAATTTGTCTCAAAAATTTAAAAAATGTTAATAGAATGCAGGTGTAACTCAGCATAAAGGTCCTGTGGTCAGTCCCCAATGCCATCTTAATTAATGAATGAATTAAAAGAGCTGGGTCTGTAGCTCAGTGATAGAGGACCCCTCGACTCACTCCCCAATACTGCCTTAATTAATTAATTAATTAATTAAATGGATTGGACTAGAGCTCAGTAGTAGAATGACCCTGGTTCAATCCCCAGTATCATACATACAAAAAATTTTGAATGTAACAGGGAAACAACTACCTCTTATCTTCAGAATCTGTCATTCCTCATTGCCAAACTTTTATGAATCGGTCAGTTCCTTAAATGTGCTAATTGCTTTTCTTTTTCCCAGCTTGGGGTATTTGTATGTTTCTTCTATCTAAATTGCTTTTTTTTTCTCACAATTTCATGAAGGATATTTGTATTCTGAAATTTTCAGCTTACATGTCATATTTCCAGAGAAATCTCCTTATTTACCTTATGTCAAGCAGGCCCTCTCCTGGTTCACTATCTCTAGTAAATACTGATGTAAGTAAATTGTTAGGTAGATGAAAAGTGTTCTATTATGGCTTCTGTTTTTTTCTCTTGACAAAAGATATTAGAGAAATTAGAGAGTGATACTGTCAAAGTACAAAGAGACTAATGCATGCAAGAATGATTTGTGAGGTGTGTTCATTGCTCCTCATTGTCACTTCTGACCATTGTCCTCTCTTTTCTCTAAAATCTCCACTCTTGAGACACGGGCCATCAACATATGCTGCTCAGCACTACCCCTTCTTACTGTAGACACCTGGACATTCTCTGTTATTCCTTGGAAGCTAACACTTGACTCTTCTTTTACCTCTAATCAAGTGACTGTTCTTTGTCATTTGAATGTCTTCAGGGCCATCCATTCAAGCTGGAGGCCTGTCATTCTCTTCAACTTCATCCTTTCAAATGTACTTCACCAAGGATATTCTGCCTCCTAAGGCTTAATTTCTGTTCCCTTGTCCTAATCTACAGCATCCTGTCTTTTCATTTTACTTTCTCTAGTACCCTGAATTCACCAATTGAAAGACCTTACCAGTTATCCATTCAGTTTATCTTTTTGCTGTTGTTTGTTTGTTTGTTTGTTTTTAAATAATCCCATATCATCACTTCTTTAAAACCCAGGTGGCTGAGGCAAGAGCATCACCCTAAGTTTGAGGCCAACCTGAACTACAGAGTGAGACCCTGTCTATGGTCTCATTTTCTTTTTTACATACACTCGTATCCCTTGAGATCAAGTCCTTATAGCTATTGGTTTAATTTCTATTGTCAGAATTAGTTTTACCTGTTCATATTTGTTTCTGACTTCTTTTACTTAATGTTGAAATTCATCCATGTTACTACATTTATCAGTATTTCATTCTTTTTTTTCCCACTGCTGAGTGGTGTTCCACTATAAAAATATGCTATAATTTGTTAATCCATTCTCCTATTGATAGCCACTGTGTTATTCTAATGGAAGCTAGTAAAAAAACTATTGACTGAAAGATAATTCAAATCAAAATGATCAAATAATAGAGAGTTCATAAGTAGTAAATAAGCATGTTTCATTTTTCTGAGTAGATAACTAAGTCTTAGAGTGTATCTTAAGTTAAACCATGTAAGAAATTATCACACATGTTTGTGAAGGAGCTGACCACTTTACATACCCACCAGCTATGTATGTGAAGTTCACTAGCTTCATAACTTTCCTAGGCTTTTAATTTTAACTGTATAATAAGTATGAAATGATTTTAACTTATACTTTCCTAATTGTTCATGGCGTACAAGTTTTTAAAGTTTATAAAGTTTATACTCCCTATAACAAATGGTGCTGATCTATTTTTCAACAAATGGTGCTCACACGAGTTGAAAAATTAGTTTCTTTCCCTTTCTGGTGGTCTTTCACCTTTAAAAAAAATCAGTTTGTATATTGATGGTCTACCCCTGTGACCCATATTCTAAAAATTCATTTAGTCTGTTTACCCTTATGACAATAACAGTTAGTTTTGTTGTTGTTGCTTTTGTACTGGGGATCAAACTCACAACCTCACACTTCTACACCAATTTGATTTTTGTGGCATTAGAACAGAAATTCACAATGGTGTTATTATTGACATTTTGAAAGAGATGATTCTTTGTCATGGCAGCCTACCTCGTGGTAGAGCATTTGCCTGCATACACAAGGTCCTGGATTTGATTCCCAGCACAATGGGGGAGAAAAATTTTACTTCTTATTTTCAATTTGGATGCTTTTTGTTTCTTTTTCTTGCCTAATTTCTGTAGATAAGTGTCTGGTCCTATGTTGACTCAAACAGTAAAAAGCAGCTCCTTGTCTTGACTTGGAGGAGTTGTTAAAAGAGATTGTTTGATGTGGCACTGTACCACTACCTCCCACTAACACAGGATTGGACTACTTGAAAATATGTAGCCTTACTACCCAAAAACTTAGTTCCCCAAATCTGAATTATTTAAGCTAGACTAATGATCCAGACAGAGTATATTTTTAGAAGAACAATTAATAGTAACCTATAGAACTAAAAATCTTAAAAAATGTGTTGTCATCCATTCCTCAGTTTCATGCATTGCAAGGAAGTCCCCTTAGAGCCTTCTGTACCAGTGAGTTTACTAATGCCTTCTTTGGTAGCAGATTATTTTTGAATAGTATACAGGCACACACATATTTTCAAAAGATAAAATTAACTTGAGATAGTACAACTTCCAACAGAACATACACCCAGGTGCCTAGGAACAAACAAATGAAACAAGAAAGTTAAATAAGGATTATAAGGTTTCCACAACTGTATGATGGAAGAGTTCAGAGTTATCAAATCTTCCAAATTTATAAAATGAGATGGAAATTAACATTTTTCTATAAATTGTTTGGATTTTTAGCACAGTTCAAATTTAATGTGACAGCCAGTTTTAAATTTTTGATCTATAAGGAAAAGATATATACTGTATCTCCTTGATGGGAACTGAAGCCAGTACCTTCACACTGAACTATAGTCCCAGCTCTTTTTTCTTTCTTTTCTTTTTCTTTTTCTTGTCTTGTCTTGTCTTTCTTTCTTTCTTTCTTTCTTTTTTTTTTTTTTTTTTAGTCAAGAGTCTGTCTGAGCCCCTGGGTTGAGGAGACTGGGCTAAACTTGTGATCCTCCTGTCTCAGCTTCCAAGAATACATCACCATGCCTGGCTACATACCCCATATTTTGCAAGGCTGCTTCTTTTACTCATGAACTAGTCATCTGCATTACCAGAAATAGCATAGCTCTTAGGAAAAGATTTTTCCACAGTAAAGCTTGGGAAGTGAGAACAAGTTACAGGCCTGCCAGAAACTGAAAGTGTCCTTATTAGAGAGTCTTCTCTTACTTGCAAAAGATGTGGATGAGGTTTTTTAAATTACCATTTACAATATATTTAAATTCTTAACCAACATAGCTTTTAAAAATCTAAGATTTGTTCTTTCTGAGAAAAAATTTGAACTATGAAAACACTATAATAAATGGCATTTTAAAACTTTCTTCTGTTGAGTTTTTATAATTTATTGCCATTTCTGTTATTTGCTTTATTTTAAATATAGAGCTTTTGAAGAAAAACGGAAAGAGCATGAAGAAAGGGAACACCAAATTAGAGAACAAATACTTCAACAAAGAAAACAGAAGTTTGAAGAAGTTACTGAAAAATTCCAACGTGCCCATATTCCCCTTTCTCAACGGAGGAGAGCAGGTACCTTAATTTCTAGACCAATATGGGAACAGAAATTAAAGTTACAATCACATTTGACTTGGCAATAAAGTGATACATGAAGAAACCAAATAGAAACCAAAACTAAAAAGATCAGCATGCTTTTCAAATAAGTAAAACTTTAACCAAATGAAAAACAGTAATTTGATTTGGGTTTAAATAGAGAATATTTTGTTGCTTCTATTAGTAAATTCTCTATTAGCTTATAAATTTGATTCAATTTTTTAAAATTTGATTCAATTTTAAAGTGGCTTATAATTTCATCTTTTTTTAATTGATTAAGTAACTCAACAAAAAATAAATATTTGCGTTCAAAAAATTAGTGTCACATTCATTCTGGCATTTTATCCACAGTTTGGTTCAAATTCTTGAGAGACTAGCAGAACAAAAAGTCTACAAAATAATATAATCTAACAATCTAAGATTTATACCCAATTAGGAATTTAAATATGATTATGATTATTTGGTGTCACATCCACATATTTATACCGTTAGTAGTATGACAGAATTAGCATCTGTGTCAAAGCTTCATAAAGATAGGCAGACCCTTTTGCATTTATTTAGCCATCTTATGCTGTCATATGCTATCATGTACTTAGCCCTGGTCTAAGCTGATACACAATCTCAGTGAATTCTACATTCATTGTATTCTGCATCTCATGGCTTATTTCGGAGATGAGAACAATGTTGATAATTTGCTATGATAACAAAATGTGTAAAATATTATGAGAGCATAGAGAGATGAACACAAACATATGTAAGGACATCAAGTATATCATTCCTGGAAAAGTACTTCAATTGAATTTTGCCAGGCAAAAAGAAAACAAAAAGACATCAAAGACAGAAGGATCATATAGCAGCAGTGAGGACAAGCCAGGTGTGGTGGTACATGCTTGTAATCCCAGTACCTGGGAGGCTGAGGCAGGAGAATCACCAAGAATTCAAAGCCATCCTGAGCTACATAGTGAGACCCTGTCTGAGAAAACTGGAAAAACACCAAAATAAAACTGAAACAGTGAGGCCAACTATATAGTCAAGTATACATACAGTCATATGACTTTTTAAATGTGTCTTTATATACTTGTCTATCCTTTACATGTGTATAAAAGATGTATAGGATGTAAATGTGTCAAATGTATTAAACCAGCATTTTAAATTATTAAAAATAGTTAATGGTGATATTGGAGTTTTTTAGGAGTTAGTATTTCAACATAAGAATTTTGGAAGAGGTACAGACATTCACATCATAGCAAACAATGACTGTTTTTCTAATTATTATACTCAATTTCCAACATAAGTCTTTATTGGTGAAGTTGATAGCCTGTTGAATAGCCTGATGATAAAAATGGGTATTGTATTGAAATTCAAGGTATTTATGATAAGTGAACTTTTCCTGAACATATTTTAATCACCCTTTGTATTTACAAGAGCAGAGAATAAGAATCCAAGGATATGTATGTCCATCTGAGGCCACCAATAAAGACCCATATAGGAAATTAAGTACAGTAATTAGAAAAACAGTCACTGTTTGCTATGGTATCTCTTCCAAAATTGATATGTTGCAATTCTAACCCCTGTAGTGATGGGTAGTAGATGGGACCTTTGGGATCCAATTAGATCATAATTTTCTCATGCATGGGATTGGTTCCCTAGAAGAAACCATAGAGAGCTACTTAGCCCTTTAATAAGGTGAGAACACAGGTTAAAAAAAAAACAGTACCCTCTACATGGAAATAGGCCTTTACCACACACCACTTGCTCCTTGATCTTGGATTTCTCAGCCTACAGAACTGTGAGAAATAAATTCCTATTATTTAGTAAGTTACCCTGCTTAAAGTATTATAACAGCCTTCATGAGCTAATACTTAAAATTTGATAGTCACTGTATATGTCCTTTATGATTAGAATAGCAGCAGACCATCCCACAGCTCTACATTCTTCTCTAGCATATTAACATCACTAATTGATAGAGAAATGAATTGACTCTAGAATTCAAATTTGAATTAATCATCATGTAGTGTACTTAGGGCTACAGGAGAAGCAATATTTTTAAAAGAGCTATATTTCAATTGAGCAAGAAGCTAAATTGAGTATTTGGAAAACAGCAAAAGAAATGAATATGTCAAACATCAAAGTGCACATTAGAAAGCTTTGGGACCAAAAAAAAAAAGGCTTTGGGACAATGAATACATATAGGAGGCAGGACTGGGTTAAAGGATTGTCCATACTAGTACAAGAGCATAAATAAGTTACTTGGCTTCTATGTATCTTGGTTTTCTTAACTGTAAAATTCAAATAGCGTCTGCCTTATAAGTCATAGCGAACATTAAATTAGTTAATACAGTACCTATAAAGTGCCTAAAAATAAGACTTATAACAGTGAATATTTAATGAATGTTTATATTTCTCCTTTTTTTTTTTAAATCAGTACCGGGGATCGAATTCATGACTGTGCACTTGCAAGGCAGGCGTTTATGCCGCTGAGCTAAATTCCCAGCCCTGTATATTTCTCCTTTTATTCATATGAATATTTATAAATTTTATCAGAAAGTTATGGGACTATGAGGTCACATATAGAGGGGTTTATATGACAGAATAAAGAGGCTAAACATTTCTCAAAAATTTTTTTCAAGTAATTCTTAAAACTGGTGATGAAAATTTCCAAGAAATAGTTTGTTTTTGAAAATTAGCTGTCAGAATTTTAATATTTATACTATTATAAAACAGTTTCTTTTTACAAGTGTTTTGTCCATTAACCAACTAAATTATATATAGAATATTGACAACCAAGTATTTATTCTTTACTGTTTGATCTTTCTTATGATTCTCTCAGTTTTTCACAAACCAGTTCCTCCATTAGAAGAGGCCCTCAAACAAATTCAAGAATCTAACCTGAAATCAGAAGTGTACCTTCCTTTTGCCCACAGACCAACAATAAATTGGAGGTAAGTAATTTATAATTATTATGTGTAATTATTTGTATATAGTAATTTCTACTTGCTAAATTTGTAGGCTTTTCATCAGTTACTTCTCACCTATGTTCTAGAGTTTATTTATTTTCACAGATTAAATTAAGTTAAAGTCAGAATTCTAATTTGTTGTCTGAAAATGTTTATACTTTCCTTTGTTGAATAATTTTCTATGAAAATGCTCATCAAAACAATTTTAATATCTCAGTGTTGACTTTTATTGTTACTGAGAAGAGAAAGTTGAATTATAGTGATGTAAATTTAGGTTTAAAAAAGTAATTTTACATAAGAAAAGGGTTTTTCCTCCTTACTGGAAGAGTTTTTCCTAAATGTCCTAAAAAGAATACAGCAACTCCTATTTCCTGTCAAAAGTGGCATAAATGAATCATTTGGAAATAATAGGATGGGTCAACTAAGTACTATCACCCTCAAACATTCTAGATTTTTCATTTATTTATTCCATATATTTATTGATGTTGCTACATACAAGAACTAGATCAAGCTTTGTAAGAGAATGTGGAAAAGTATACTATTGTAAATTACAATCCCTAACATATAAAGTAATGCTTCAGAAATATAGAATAATATTAATTAAGCAATAATAATAGTGTTTCACATTTACTTATATAAAGACAGCAATAGTTCAGGTGGAATTTATTTATTTATTGGCACTGGGAATTGAACTCACAACCTCACACTTGTCAGGCAGGTGCTGTGCCACTGAGCTGTATTCCTGGCTGGATACCAGTAGTTCATAGAATAAATCATGTTAATATTTGACCTATGAATAGCATTATTCCATTTTTATAATATCCATGGACAATAAGTTCCTTTATTAGGGATAAGAAAATGAAAATTTATACTGTCTATTTTCAATAGGGATAAGAAAACAAAAATTTATAATGTCCATTTTCAATAGAGTTTCAAAGGATTCATGAAATAGAGAACTCCTTAGCAAAGCTTTGGAGAAAATGGAGTTAATCATGGAAAAGTCGGGTGGATGGCCTAACAAAGTAATGAACATGTTCAAAGGCCAAGAAGGCATCAGATATAAGAGTGACAATTTTGTTAAGTCATAAAATGCAACAGCTTGTGTAGATGTGAGGCTGTAGAAGTAAATGCATCTGTGTGTTAAGAAATATAAACTTTATCCTAGAGTTTTAAGAGGATTTTAAGCAGATAAGTAAATCCAAACTTTTAAAATGTATCATTCCAATCCATTGAGAAATTTTGTGAGTAATGCACTGAAAGAAAAGACTATGCAATAAATGTAGAAATTATATGAACTAGAACTCAAGAGAAATGACAGTGGATATGGTTAACCACTGAGAACACATCCTGTGATGGACACCAGAGAACACCATTTAAAGAAGTGCAAAAAGAGACACATGCAAATAGGAGCAGCTAGAATTATTGACATAGGACTAGCAGAGGGTAATATCATGTACACTAGGGAAGGATCAAGTTTCATGGAAAAGAAGTGGTTTATAGAGATCAAATGACTTATAAAGAATGAGTGAATTAGTAACATAAAAAGTTGTGTTCCTCAGGATGCTAACAGGAATCAGGAGGCATATTTAAAAAGATTGGGTGAGAAGTTAATAAAGGGACTGTGAAGCCACCAAAGGATTGTGAGGTCCTTTCTAACTGTCAGCAGTACCAAACACATCTGAACTGAAAAGAGTTGTAGTTGTGGAAGAAGGCTGATAAAGAGGTAAAGAAACATAGCCACTGCTAAACCAAACACAGCAGGGAGGAAAACAGAGGGATAAGTACCAAAAGCTGCTTTTGGCACCATCCTGTCTCCTGCTGTTGTCATTCATTAGCCAGATGCAGCCATAAGTCTGAAAGCAAGTTGGTATTTAGTCTCTGTAGAGTACAATTTGAAGCTGGAGAAGCAGACAGAATATCCAGAAAGAATGAGTTCACTATATTTTGCAGCAAAAAAGTCATGACAATTTTTGACAGCAGTTTCAGTGGAATGGTAGCAGCATAAAATAGATTGCAATGAGTTGAAAGAAATGGAAAGAAAGAAAGATGAAATATAGCTTCCCTGTAAACATAAAAGAGTTAGAATAACCAGAAGAAACTTAGGGATGAGATGCAGCCTTTTCATTTAAAATGAGAGAGATCTACCCTGTTTACACATAATGTCAAAGTGATAAGTAACAGAATGGCAATCTAGAAAGGACAAGTAGGATTTAAAAGAAAAAGTATGAAATGAGTAAAGTACATACTCTGTGCTATACTTTGAATAGCATGGGTTACACATATGAATGAGATATTGTCCCCTGCCCAATAAGGGTTTGCAGTTACATTAAAACTCATAGGTAGTACTGTGTACTGGAGACTCTTAGAGAATTATTAACAAAGGCATAAAGAAACACAAAAATTTTAAAAATTGTAAAGAATAAGTAGGAAAGGATTATCTAATAAAGAAGCAGGCATTGGGTTTTAGGAATGTGTAAGTTAGAGAGTTATAAAAGACAGAGACCCTAAAGGACACAGAACCTGTGTAGAGTGACAGGACAATAAGCTTGTGTTGTTAGTAGGACAGAAGATGATCTGGAAATATGCATTGAAATCATATTTGAGTTCATGCATTTAGTCAAGTTGTTTAAATTTTATCCTATAAAATGGAGAGCCAATGATGAGTTTAAATAATATCCTCCTTATAACTTTAAAAAGATAAATGGTATAAATGATAAAGAATAGCATAAATGGAATTAGCCAGGAGACCAGAGAGGAAATTATTGGGATACTACAAAAGTTATGTCATTACTGCCTTAATCAGAATAACACTCTAATGGTTTAGTGAAGAAAAGCAGATCTGACAAAGAATAAAAGGATAGAACTGAGATGCAGTTCATGGTACAATGCTTGCCTACACTGTACCCTGGGTTCAGTCTCTAGCACTGCAGAAAGATATAACTATTTTAATCACTTTCCCATCACTGGAATGGAATACCCACCACTCAAGACATAAAGGAGAATAGGTTCATTTTGGCTCATGGTTCCAGCCCTTGGTCAACTGGCTCCAAGGCAGAATCAGCATGGTAGAAAGGCTTGGGTGGAGAACAGCTGTTCATCCCATGACATCCAGAAAGCAGAAAGCAAACCAAAGAGCCAGGTGGGAGATACACCCTTCCAGGTCACACCCACAGTGACCCCGTCTTCTGATCAGGTCCCACATCCTAACAGCACAGTCAGCTCTGAATTCATCAGTGGATAGTGCCCCCAAGATGCGGTTTCCTTCCAAAAGTCCCATCTCTAAACACATAGGACTTTGGGGAACATTCTAAATCTAAATCATAACATCCCATCATTCACCTCCAAAAGACTCATATCCATCTCTTATGCAAAATATATGCAGTCCATGATATGAATTGCCAAATTCTTAAACAGCACCAGCTTTGCTGAAAGGTCCAAGTCCAAAGTCCCCTCTGAGACCAAGGCAAACGCTTATCTGGGAACCTGAGTAAAAATTAAAAAAAAATAAAAAATAAACATTTCCACTCCCAAGGGAAGAAATAGGAATAGAAAAAGTTCTGTCAAAGACTTAAACTCAGTAGGGAAAACATTAAATCCTGTAGCTCCATGTTCAGCACCTGGGGCAAGATACAGGGAGCTATGAACTGGAAAGGGCTTGGGTGGCCTTCCCTTAAGGTTTTGTCAGTTGCCGCCCTCATGGCCTGTGGGATTATGAGAGACAAATTGAGAGGAAACCTGAGACGTAAGGAATAATTAGTGTGTATAAAGAGGCATAAAAGGCCATGTTGTTCTAGGAGAACGGCACATGATTCAGTTTGGCTTATGTGTACATTGAAAAGAGAATTGTGGGCAGATAAATTTGAAAGGATGCCATGAACAGCCTTGTTAAAGAATTTGTTCTATAAACAATTAGTGAAAGATTTAAAATAAGCACAAATTTGTATTTTAGAAATATTGCCAGAGTGAAAAAAAGTAGGGTAAGACTAAAGGTATGAAAATTAAGTAAAGCAGTACTTAGGTAATAAAAATGATGACTTTGTCTTTTTAAAATTTTTATTAGCACATGTCTGTAGTAAATAATGCTATATTCATCAAGGAGAATTGGTACATGTACCTAACACATCTTAATTCTTTATACTTCCCCTTTTCCTCCCCGACACTCGCCCTTCATCTCCTGTGATGACTTAAGAGCTATTTAGAGGAGCTGGGCATGATGTCACACACCTGTAATCCCAGCACCCTGGGAAGCTGAGGAAAGAGCACAAGTTTGAGCCCAGCTGGGGCATTTTAGCAAGTTACTGAAAACTTGCCTCAAAATTTAAAAACAAGTGCAAAACTCCTAGGATTAATCCCTAGTACCACAAAACAAATAGGCAGGCAAGCAGTTAGACATATACCATAAATTTTTACAGTTATTACTTAATTGCATGTTTGAGCATTAATCATCCCATGCCAGCTTCATTTGATTAATAAATGTGTGGCAGATTAGTAAAGCACACTCCAGGTTGTGTCATGGAGGTAAGGTCGTGGGTAGGTCATGGAGGCAAGGCCGTGAGTGCCTTATGTGGATTCTCACCTGTTCCCTTCTGGCTCTGTTCCCCTGCTGTACATGCTGAGTGCCATGAACTAAGCAGCTTTGCTCCGCCATATCCCTCCACCACGATATTCCAGCCAGCTGACTATGAATTGAATCCCCCCACCAACTGGGCTAAATTGAACCTTTCCTACCTTGAAGTTGTAAGCACCAGGTACAGTGTCCAACAGCAGGAAAGCTTACTATTATAGTAAGCAAAACAGTGCCCAAGTGGGAAAAGTAGGACCAAAAAACAGTGCAGTAAGGAACAAATGGAAGTTAAGGCGATGAAAGCAATATAATTTAGGCTACTTTATGATGAGCTTTTCTAAAAAAACTGACAAACAGTTATTGAGAGGGGTCCTAAGGCTCAGGGGAACTCTAAGCTGAGCTGAAAATTCAAAACAGGTTAGTACAGAAGTATGTGCATTTTTATACAGGGATTCTTCACTTTTAGGTTTTTCTGTGTCTCAGTTGTTACACTTTGCATTAATTAGAAGTTTTCAGTTTTAAAAACACCTCTTCTATGCAGTAGGTGAAAGTTTAGACTTGTTTGTTCAACAAAGAGTAGTTGCTTGAAGTCTTGGGAGAGTTAAAATATCAAAACAATATAGTTATCATGACAACAAATCTGCACTAGGGTCACTAAATATGCATCATCTTTGTTTTACGACAAGTGACCTTCAATCTGCATTAGAATACCTATTTTTCATGTTATTGTAATATACTGTTATGACTGACTTTATAGTGTTTATATGTTTCTGAGTGTATATCACAAGCATGTATTTAGAAAACAAAAATATATACAATATATAAAGAGAACAGTAGTGTCATTATTTCAGAGTTGCATTTCTCTCCACAGATAACTAACAGTAGTAAATAATGTATATGAAAATGTTTTGTAAACTATAAATGCTATACAAATGTAAGATGTTGATATGTAAGAATCAAATGTTAGGCAATCAAGATAGAATTATTGCACATATAATTATTATTGACATTAATAAAAATTGTTACATTAAAATACATTCTCAGTGGGATATAAACCTAAAATGTGTGAATAAAATAATACCAAGAAATGGAGTTTCCAAAGAAGCAGAGGTATATCAGTACTCATGAAAAAGTGTTCTAATATGGAAAATATTAATAGTAGGTAAATATAGTTTCAGATACTGGTAATGTGATCTAAAACAAAAAAAAATTTTAAAAACTGAAGCACATTTATACTCAAGCCTCAAGAAAAACCAAAGAATATATTTTATGACCATAGAACCTTTTCAGAAGAAAGAAAATATAAAAATAGGGACTAAAATTAAAAATATAAAAAGTAATCTTCCATCACAAATTCTTATCACAGAATGATCTTCTTGACCCTTCTGATAAGTACAGGGTAAAAAAGAGTATATTCTTCCCCATATTAAATACTATTTATTCTTTTGTACAATAACATGTTAGATATCTATCTCCAATATCCATGTGTTTTTGGTGAGAGCTGATTCTAGCCACATGCTGTCCTGCAAAGTCTGGCTGGAGCTTAGCTCTTGTCTGTTTGACCTCTACTTGCCCTCTGTACCATGTTTTACACCAGATTTTTTAACCCAAATTCAAGTGTCTGTATGGCTAACAGACTTCTAAAACTAAGAAAAAGGGTACCTGAGTTAGCCATGTACATTTTGCTGTTGTGGTGAGAGCACGCTGGTTGGTCAGTGGAAGACCATGCATGGCCCTCAGAACAAAAAAATAACATAAATCTAAAGTCCAGAGACAATCCATTGAATTCAAAAAAAATCTTACTAAGGCTGTTTCTACCCACCTGTCCAAATACTTTTCCACCTGTGCAGATCCATTCCTGCCTGTCCAGCTGTCTCCACACCTGATCCCTACTCACCTGGTGGACTGTTTTCTTCACGGGCCGCATTACTGTCCCACCATTCCCAAATTCTTCCCAGCTACCCGACTGTTTCTCCCACCCGGCAGCCCCAGACTCTGCCTGCTGTCCCCTCTGCTCTCTCAAAGACCTTTTTACCTGACCCATCACTGTCATACCCAGTCAAATATGTTCCTCGCCCTCCTGCCCCAGTTACGTCCAGCTTTTCGAGCAGTTTCCCTCATCTACCGGCTCCCATTGCTTCTGGCCCACCTGATCATCAACCTCTTCTTTCCCAAAATTCTTCATTTATTCCTGATCCTGATTCACAGAATAAGTTATTTTACAAAACTTTCAGACCCAAACATTTGCTTCCAGCACAGCGTTCTACCCCAGCCACTCTAATGCCTGCCCTTATTCATCATTCCCTTCCAACTCAGCTGGTTGTTTCCCCCGCCCCTTTGGCAGCTCTCCCTGCTCTGAAGCCTTCTTGTTTATCCAGTCATCCCCATCATCAGCCAGGCCCCAGTCTCTCTGAAACCATTCCATTGCCTGAACCTCCTGATAGATTGGATTTTTTTCAGTCAGTTCAGCAATCTCTTTTACAAGCCACACTGTCAAATAAGCCCCAGGCTTTTGTAGGCCATCAGCCTGCCTCAGTTCTTCCCCATGCATCTCCCTGTTATTCTCCATCTTCTTTTCCTTCATCTTCTTCTACATCCTCCTCTTCTTCACCCATTCTGTCTCCACCTTCCTCTTCTACTTCTCCATCTCTTACCCCCTCATCTAGACCCCTTTTGTCATCTCCTTTGCATTCATCTTCTCCATATTTGCCTCCAACTTATTTAGCTTTTCCCTCTCCAGTTTCTCCTGTTTCTACTTCCTTTATGATTTCTTCTTCCTTTCCCCCTATGCTTCACTCTCCCTCTATTTCTGTATCCCCACCTCCTTTTATCCATTCTTTCAATCCTCCTCACTGGGGGAAGAAAGTAGAGAAGAGAAGAGAAGAGAAGAAAGTGGAGTAGAGAAGAAAGGAATAGTGAAGAAAAAGTTGAGAGACGACAACCTTAAAGGTAAATAAATTGAGTTTATTAGATACTTTGTAGATTTAGCTTTTGGGGGGTGGGGGGGAGGCTGACCAAAGGGGAAGGATTATGTAAGAGTAGGGAGGTGTAAAAGGAAGATACAGAAACATACCCTCAATGTTCAGGAACTCGTATTAAATACATTCTTGGTCTCCCTGATCTGCTTATAATGACAAAGAGGTAATTAATAATCTAATAATCATCAGTAATCACTAATCTTGACTATTTCAGTCTGTCCAAATAAAGATATGTATGGGTATTGGAGATAGGTATATATCACATATGGCCATGTTGTCACCTTCCAAACAGTTTTATACTTATGAAAACTAATTAACTAGGAATAAGTGATTGAGATTCATACCATTGGCCCTAGTGCAGTAAGCAGTCACCTATATGATATCTTCATCCCTGACCCATCCTCTTCCAAAACCTTTCCTTAGTTCTGTTTTTCACTTTATAAATAAACTGAAATTAACATATCATAGGTTTGCAGATAATACAAAATTCTAAATAGAAGATGGTGATATTCCAGTGACATTTTGACACACTAAAAGTGAATATTAAAGATACCCTTTCTATAGCATGAAAACCATGCTTACATTCCTGATTATATTCTTGAAACAAACTAAAACAAGTGTGTACACTCTTCAATAAATGAGTCAACCTTCCAAACTAGTTAAGTAGAGAGGAAATTCCTGCCTATCCTGATGAGCAGTTTCATAGTTTCTATGTGTCTGAATTTATAACCAGTTTTCTTTAGGTTGTAAACATGCCTGTTACCCATGACATCAACTCAGAACAAAGGGTAATACAGAATATTATTATCCAGATAGGAATGCTTCTAAAAACCTGAAGATTGGCTCCACACAAGTACATGAATTATTTACCCCTATTCCAAATGATAGAGTGAGATGCAATAATCAAAGTCATGACTAATTGAGCATTCCTACATAAAGGTGGAGTTTTTTACTGGTACTATAATCTTACAACCATTTTTATTCTACTTTAATGGCTTTTTGATGGCTTTAAATTACCATACTATCTATTACTACTATAGCTATATATTTCTCCAATATCCTTATATGTTATTATCTGGACATACAGATGTGTCATTTCTATATTTATAGAAATCAGTTAATTTTAATTAAATATGCTAAATATTTTATGTCTGATTCACAGAGCTATAGATTCTACTTTGCCTTCAGCATTGTCAAAAAATGATCGCAGGCATCATAAACATCCTTTATCCAAAATTAATTGGGATACAGAAATGAAGGAAAACAACATGGCAAACCTAGCTACAAACAAAAATGTGTTCCAGCTTAAACTGGAGGAAACTCAGAAACTCTTAGAAGATCAGCGTTTAAGCAGTTTGCAAGTATGCAGCTATGTTATTAACATTTTAATTTCTAGTAATAATTCTTCCCCAGTTTTCAGTGTTCACTAAAGAAATATAAGTTACTAAGTAAGAAAGGCCATAAGGGAAACATGGATGAATCGGTACAAATTCAACATGGATACTAGAGAAAAAGCTTTTTAATTTTTTCCTTACTTCTTATGCATTTTTTTCTCTTATTCTTCTCTTTATCTATTCCTTCTATTTCAAAAAAATGTGCTTTATTAATGTTATTTTCTGATAAACATGAAAGTTGTTTAAAAGTACAGTGTAATATAAGTATCATTATTAAAGCCTGTAGTACAGAAACAACCTTAAGATTATAGGACATGTGATTATTAGGTTCTTAATTGAAACATGACAGAATTAGTTTCAAATGATATTTCTAGTCTGATCCTTGTAGAAAATTTTATTTTTTACAAAATTAGTGTAGATTTCAGATGACTTTCCTAATGTTCCTGCACTTTTTTTCATTAATAATTATACCATTTAGGAGATTCTTAATAAGTCAATATCAAGATTAAATTGGACTGATTGATTCAACAACTAATCAATAGTGGCAAAGCTAGGAAAGTAAAATAGGCGATTTCTGCTGGCAGTGAAATACGACTTCTTACTGAAACAGCCATAATTCTTAATATAACATTTGAAACAACTGTTTTTAGACATTGAACAAATGTAGTACAGGGTATGGTTTTGAATGGGGAAAGAATGAGCTAGGCCTCATGATCTTCCCAGGTTTTCTACTTAGACATACTATTTAGATAAACCTCAAAAAATCTGAAAATGACCCATTTGCCTACAAAACAAACTTAACAAGCTGTAAAATCTAGAAATGTAATAAGATAGTGTTCATGATGTCAACATTCCATCAGAATTTACTAGATATTATGAAGAAACAGGAAAATGTGACCCATAGCCAGGAAAAATAAATCAGTATAATCAGACACAGAAATGGTAGAGGTTATGGAACTGATGAACAAAGAGTATAAAACCATTTTATAAATATTTTTCAAAGAACTAAAGTAAAAAAGGAATATAATAAAGTTTTTTTAAAGAACCAAATAGACCTTGTAGGTATGAAAAGCACAATGTCTGAAATGGAAATTTTTATTGGAAGTGCTTAATAATAAATCATTGCAGAAGCAGGAAAAAATACACATACTTAAAGATATAGTAGTAATTATATAAACTGAACTACTGGAAGAAAAAATCCTGGAAAAAGTAACAGTGTTAGTGACCTGTGAAACAGTATCAGACAGTTAACACATTTAATTAAAATTTCACAAAGGAAAGGAAATATTTTTTTAAAAACTATGACTGAAAAGGTTCCATATTTGATGAAAATTTTAAATCCACAGATTGAAGAGACTCTACAAGTTCCAGAGTGCATACACAACTCAAAGGCACATTAAATTCAAATTAAAAAAAAAAGACATTCTACAACACAGGAGAACAAAGATAAGATGGACCACAAGTATAACTTACAATCAAAACTTGAGAAGCTGGTCATTGTATTGTGTTGTTCAGTGGTGAGAAAATTCTTGGCAAAAAAATAAAGCTTATGAAATCAAAAGTTCCCAGACATCTTTTGAAGTACTTTGAGAGATAAGACCATCACAGACCTTTGCAAACAGAAATCTTTCTTGCAAGAATGAACATCAAGTTTATATCCAAAAGAATCTTGTAACCCAGATTTCTTTCTCACTAAAAGTATTCTCACCAAAGGTCCTCCAGGCCTGGTTTATTTATAATTATCAATTATAAAAATCTAATCTAAAACAGACACTGAAACATAATATGCTTTCTTTTGTTCTCCAGATTATTTTCACTTTAAGAATGCCAAGGATGTGAAGGGATAATTGTTAACAATATGAATCTTTATGAATAATTATTCAAACTTATTTCACAATAAAGCATCAATAAGTATCAACTATATAAAAAAATCTTTAATCTGTAATTTATTTCCTTGATTTATTTCCTGAGCTATGGAAAAAGAATGCATTTTGTCCCATAACAAAGTAAAATTTCTAAATTTTATAATCTTAAGGGATACAAAACTTCTTTCTTTGAGTTCGTTCAACTTTTTTTTATAAAATTTACAACTTAAACCAGGTGTGGTGGCACGCACCTGTAATCCCAGCACTTGGGAGGCTGAGGCAGGACGATCATTGCAAGTTGGAGACCAGCCTGGTCTACAAAGTGAACTCAAGGTCAGCCTGAACTGCATAGTGAGACCCTGTCTCAAAAAGACAAAACAAAAAATTTTACATTTAATATCTGCTTAAAATTTATTTCTAGGACCAGAGGTTTAGCTCAGTGGCACAACTGCCAGCCTGGCAAGCGTGAGGTCATGAGTTTGATCCCCAGTAACCCCCCCAAAAAATTTTATTTTTGTTAGCCAAGGATTTTAGCTCAGTGGCATAGTGCCTGCCTGGCAAGCATAAGGTCCTGATTCCTGGTGCAAAAAAAATTTATATATGTGATACAAATCAATGTGTATGAGAAATCAGAAACATTTTTATATATTTATGATACTCTTACATGTTCACACATTTTTTAATGATTGATAAATTCCATGAAAATTTTGCTGAAATAATGAAGAGACTGTCTTGAGTTTATGAAAATTATCTGTGCTCAGTCTCCAAAAAAGGAGTCATTTTATAAGTCAATAGTTCTTGACCCAAAGTCCATATTACTGCTTCCTGGGGAACTTAAAAACAACAATAATCCACAGACTCTATCCAAATATTAAATCAATTGGACCCACACATAGATATTTTTTATAAAATTCTTTATGTGACCTTGACATGTAAATAAAATTGAAAGCATTACTATAGACTACAAGATTAGCTTTTACAAAAAAAAACTATATCCTACCAATAGGAAGTTCATATCAAGGTCACAAAGCTTGTAGAAGATGCATTCAAGACCAGTGACTGTCAGCAAAACTACAATTTATAAATAAGTATTTTTTAGAATTTTACTTGCTATTATGCAACCTTCAAGAAACTCCATACTCCAAATAGAGTATCAATAAGAAAACTTACTTTCTAAGCAATAACTATAGCTGGAATAATTGGATAGTTACTTTAGGAGTTGAAATTAAAGCAAGAATATTTTATTATAAGTCATGTGTAACCCTTATTTTTTATCCTGAGAACTAACCAGTGCAAGAATATAAAGTATTTATACATCTGTGCTGTTACAGTCATATGTGCTGAAGAGAGTTGGATTCAGTAACAATGTGTGTCATTAATTTTACTATTTAAAAATATCTAAGATATAAAACAATGTTCTGTCTTTTTTTTTTCTATAGAGATTTTGTGATGAAGTTAAGCAGATAACCAATTCTGAAACCCTTTCCAGTATAGACAGTCTTGAGGCTGGAGAGCATGAAGAAATCTATTTAACACTCAATGAGGAGCCTTCTAAAGCAGTCCAGCAGAGTTCTGTTTCTCTCAAATCAGAAAATCTGCAGTCAGCTAATCTAAATCACTTTGACGAAGATAAACTGTCCTTCTCTAAAACTCAACGTATAAATAATTGGCTTACAAATTTAGATGCTCACAATACTCAGTGTGCCACACCTTCCTCAGATATTTTAAGTAAATCTAGTGTTTTGCCTTCACAGGAACATTTTAATAATAAAGAACAAAATCAGTCCACTTTAAGTAAAACTGTAGAAAGAGCCACAAGCAGTACTCTTGTATATAGTCCACCCACAGTACTAGATAAAAAAACTGAAACGAACTCTGAAATTAGCACTATGAAGACAAATGACTTCACTTCTGGACCACTCAAAAGGGGAAAGCTATTAGTTCCTGAGACCCCAACATTTAAATTCAACAAAGCCTGGCCCACCCCAGATTCTCAAACTCAGGAGGTGGCTACATTTCCAGACCAAGAGAAATATTCTCAGTTAACTCAACAAAACAGAACTTCTTTAGTTCCTACTTCATTTATCCCAATGACAACACCTTTAGTCTTGCCATCTAACAATCAGTCAGCTAGGCCATTAGCAAAGAACAATATATACATAAAAGAAATTAATCCAGTACAGTGTTCTGATAAGTTAGAAGAATCAAAAGATGTTATAGATGAAAAGATAAAATATTTTAATTGTGAGAAAAAGGAGTTGCATTTATTTTCTGACAGTTTTCCAACTGCCCATACACTGCAAAATTGTGATTCAAAAGATGAAAAACAAAAAATAGCTGAAGCATCCACATCATTGTGTAATGTAATTTCGAATTATGACTTATATGATGAGCACAAGAAAATGAAGTACAACATTCATGAGAGAAATGGTGTGAAGTTTCTTAAAAGTATTTTAAAGAAAGAATCTAAGTATGAATGTGATTATTTTAAGGCACTATTTATAAAACAAGGCTTTAAATTCAGAAGTCAAAAAGCAGCAGCTATCAGGGATAGTATTGAATTAATGAAGGAAAAAGAAAAAGGTATAGAGATCCTAAAAACTACTAAAAAACTGAGATGGTTTGATGAAACTGTCGACATAGAAAACAATGCTGAAGACACTCACTCCCTGAAGAATAGAACAGGAGCGACTCAGCAGTGGTCTCAACAATTCCATATTAACAGTTGTGCTGGCAGCAACATAATTAGTGGTCCTGATTGTGCTATACATTCTGCTGATAGAAAAAAGTCCATGGAGGTCTCTGAAAATGTCTCTACATTAGGAGGCTCTGGAAAAGATCACGTGCCTTTGAACTGTTTTATACCTTCAGGTTATAACTTTACTAAGCAAGCCTGGCCAGTTTCCAAAGAAGAAAGTAAAAGCCCTGTACATCACAGTGACTTGAAAGCTCAGAAAATCAACCCACAGAGAAGTGGAGCAAAAGTGAGTAGAAGAACAGGATCTGCCAAAGTCCGATCGGGATTTTCAGATGCAAACAGAAAAGGCCATATCATTCAACCGCAGTCGGCAAGCAAAGCCAATGCCTTCATACAAGCTCAGGGTAAACTAACCATACTTCCTCCTCTTCCTCCACCACCTCCTCCTTCTCCTCCTCCTCCTCCTAAACCTGTGTCAAGTATTAGAAGTAGTAAAAATATTCAAGTGTCTCAGTGTCAATCAGTAATGCCTCAAAACATTATTACACATGACTATTTTAATTCAAAATATGTGCTTCCCACAGAACATAGTTTTAGTCAGTGGAATCAAGAAAGTAGCCCTCCAATCTCAGATGCTTGCTCTGACCTGGTCACTGTGATACCATCTTTACCGTCTTACTATGCTTCCGAGTGCCAAACTTTAGCAAAAACAAATCATTCAAACAGTACTCAGATGGTTGCCCAGCAAGATGGGACATTATATTGCACCCAGAGAACTCCTGTTTATGAAGAAAGTTATCAGTCTGTAAATCTTAAAACTACTGAACAAGAATCTATCCCCTTGTGGAAAAGAGAGAATAATATCCTGCACCGAAATGAGAGGGCCACTGGTAAGAATAAATTTATGTCTTTGTATAGTTAAAATGTACAGCTTTTAAAATGCACTTTGTTTTTCTTATTGAGGAATGGCAATGTATACTGTCTAGATATTAATATTAAATTACAATTTTGTCATTAGAAATGACATTAGAAATGTCATTAGAAATAATTTATTTTTCTTGACATAATTGCTGAAGTTTTTAAATGAGTGTCCCAACCTGTGCTCAATTAAATTTAGAAATTTTTGCCAACCTCTATTTTTGTCCATGATTTTTCTTTTAGTTTAAAAGGAGGACAAGGAACAAGATCCAATTCTTGTCCCATATTATTCTGTCATTACTATTGTCAAATTTTCTGTCAAGGAAAACACAGTGGAAAATAGTAAATCATTGAATCATTGAATAAATGTAATGATAGCATCTCCCTTTGTTTTTCTTGTAAATTACTACTGGTAATTGAATTGTTGTAAGCTGATAATAGACGTGACCTAATCCTCCCATGCCTTTTTCCAAGAGTGTGGCAGCTCTGCTTTTACCTGTGTGTACTTGTTTTCATGTACAGAAACCTGAAATTTTTTGAAAATTAATTCCCTGTAGAAGACATGAAATATTTTCTTTCTCTGAGGGAATGGACTAGAAACCCATAAATATTCCTGCCAGTAGGAATCAGTTATCTATTGAGAAATAGGACTGGGGTCAGAGAGAAGGAAAACAATAAACTCTTGTTTTTCCAAAGGTATGAATAAGCATTAGCATATAAAAAGCACATTCCCTTAAAAACTTAGTATTTAAAGTCTTCTTCATTTGAACCATGAACTTTTAAAAACCAGAGACCTTTTTGGTCACTTATCACTGTATCTCTAGGTCCTAGTAGTACTTAACATTCAATAGGCATCGAAACTTTTCTTAAATTGAATGAACACAAACCACATTTGTAAATGGAAAATCAAGTGCAAAGATCTCATCTAAAATCTTCAGTGCTTGTCTACAAAGACTTAGGTTTTTAAAAATTCTCTCACAAAAAGTTCCTTTTTCATCTACTCATTGTACAGTATAATTTTAATTTTTATATTTGCAAAATATGAAAGTTACACATGTTAGCTATTCTACAATAAAAAATACTTTTTTCTTAATTTGTAGTCCTACTCCCTGCCAAAGTGCTTTACATTTTTATCTCATTCAAACCTTACAGTCACCCTGAGAATTATATTCTTTAAACACCACTTTGCAAAGAAAGAAACAAAATTACTCAAGGTTAAGAGCTAGTAAGTAGTAGAATTGATATTTTAATCCAAATCTCTATGGCTTCAAGTTTTGTGCTTTTTCT
Organism: Hydrochoerus hydrochaeris; assembly: GCA_004027455.1. Lineage (NCBI taxonomy): Eukaryota > Metazoa > Chordata > Mammalia > Rodentia > Hydrochaeridae > Hydrochoerus > Hydrochoerus hydrochaeris. Next base: position 10,546 of record PVLA01007071.1, on the reverse strand, counting down.
GCTAAAACCACATAACAAATGATCATTAAGCAAATATCATATATCAGACTGAGCTAATCAGAAAAATATTAGGAAGCTTAGTTTCCCATAGCCTATGTGGTTAAAAGGATAGTATATTAAAATTCTCTCATTCTCTGATAAAAGAATGTGATACATATGTTTAACTAAATTTAATTAATTCCCTATAGAACAATACATGTGCTTAACCAATATTTTCCTGGCATTTAATTAAAGCAGATCATTTTCTCAGGGGTCTTTGCATAAAAAACATGGAAACATAATGAATTGTAGCTATGTTTTTACTGAGATAGAAACATACAAATTGTGCGTATGTCTTACATCTTGCTATAGTGATTATACTTACAAGATCTGACAATACTAAAAACATTAAATACTTAGCAATCATTCAAGCTTTTTTTCTAAAACTATTTAAATATCCAACATTTCAAGTGAATTCTTTGCTAATACCGAATTGTAGTTTTGTGATCAGTCATTTACTGTATTTTTCCCTACTCTCCTATTTGCCAGCTAATTTCTGTTCTCATACTCTTTAAGTGTCTAGAGTTCACAGATGTAGAGGGAATCTTTTTCTCTGTTAGCACTTCTAGAACTCTTTAGCAGCACTGTCTAGAAAAACTCTATTCCCAAGAGGCCTGGGCCATAACTGTGTTACCTGCTGATGTCTCAGGGCATTTCTCCCAAAGATGACTTTGACTTCTGGTTCACAGCTTTAATTTCTATGTAGTCTTTGCTGTGATACTAGAGAATTCAACAGTCAGTGAGCAAACAATCTAACATGCTCATCTCCCTCAATCCTTTTTTGTCTCAAGCAAATGTCTATATTATTCTACCTTAGGTACCCATCCTGGGCCTTTCCAACATCCATAACTCCTTTACTTCTAAATTAGTAAGTCAGTCATACTATACTATACTTTCCTGTATTCCTACTGTTACTTCTACCTTCTATCTCACTGAGAAGGTGAGATTTTTGTCTTGCTTTCTTGTTCCAATTCATTAACTCTTTTCCAGTTTAGATGTAGTGATCTATTGTTTCACTAATTCTTTTCCCAGTAACCTGAACTCCATGCCCCTGGGCACCAATCAGGCACTATCTCTCCCCAGAAAAAAAGAAAGTTTTTCTACTTAATCTCTACCTGCTCCTAAATACAGAGAGAATTCACACGATGTGCTAGCTGTCTTGATTACATTGTAGATTCATTATCATCAACCTCTTAATAATCACCCTTGTGAAATAATCTGGTTATTTCTCTGATAAATTCACTCTCTATTCTTTGCAATAACTATTTCAAACATTTATTCTCCTCAAATAATCCACTATCCACCAGGCATGGTGGTGCACTTCTGTAATCACGGCACTCAGGAGGCTGAGGCAGGAGGATCATAGCAAGTTCAAGACCAGCCTGGGCTACAGAGTGAGCCCGAGGCCAGCCTAAACTACATAGCGAGACCCTGTCTCAAAAACAAACAAAAAAGCCAAATATCCAGTATGTCCACTTCTCCTTTTTCATCAAATATGTATCCATTTTTCCTAGGCTATATACAGTGAGAATAAATATCCCAAATGAGAAGAAAAATTGTAGAGTTGGGATACTTTAACAAATTTTAATAAAAATTTAAAACATGTAGAGCATTCTGGGTTATAGAAACATCCATTAGTAGTAAAGTTGTAGCAAATATTAATAAAAACAATTTTCTACATTAAAAATATTTCATATAGAATGAGAAGGAAGGGTGCAGTGTTAAAAAATATAAGCCATTCTTCTTTAGCAGTTTATCCATGACTGGTATGGTCTATGACACTGACTTGAACAAGCAGATCTGTGAAACATTGTAGGAAGACATTAGATACAGGTGATCTAGTAAAGAAGAAAACATTTAAATGTAATTGAAATATAAAATTAATCTATGAAATTAAGTTTTAAAAGCAGATCCCCTGTCAATATTCTTGATCTGAGGTCCTATTTCCTAAAAGATCTTGTTCCATCATTTATCTCCACTCTTTATACATTTTTCATGTTTCCTCGGAGATAAAATTTAAGGATTGGAGGAAGTGAGAAAAGAGATACTTGAAAGTGGATGAGGAAAGTCAACTAAGTATTTTAAAACTGAATTAGGATACATCAGCCAATTTAGAAGAGTAAGTTTTGTGGAAAATGGGAACAGCTGGGGGGAAAAACTTGTCGACTAAAGATAAAGCAAGTACTGTGTTATAAATCCTGAAGAGAATAGTATGCCTGGAAACACTTAGCTTCCATGAAGCCCATCATGCAAAAAGCAAATCAGTTTCTTGTAATGAAATAGTTATGGGCTTCCCATCTGAAAATGAGCAAACACTGATCAAGAGTAAGCATGATTTTTGTAAAAATTGCCAAACTTGGACTGATAGCTATATGGAAATGCAAAGGCCAAGAATAGCTGAAACAATCTCAAAGAATAAAGTTGTAAAAGTTATGCAACTAGAAATTAAAGCTACAGTAATTAACACAATATGGTATTTGCACAAAGATATTTAAGTCAATGGAATGGAATGGAATCTATAGATAGACTCACATATTTGAATGCTTGGTTTTTGGCAGATGGCAAAACAGCAGAGAAAAAAATGTTAAAAAGGGGCTGGGAGCCGAGCGTGGTGGCTCACACCTGTAATCCCAGCACTCGGGAGGCTGAGGTAGGAGGATCATTGTGAGTTCGAGACCAGCCTGGGCTACAAAGTGAGCTCAAGGCCAGCCTGAGCTGCATAGCGAGACCTTGTCTCAAAAAAGCAAAAAATAAATAAATAAAATAAAATAAAAAGGGGCTGGGGAATTTAGCTCAGCCACATAAGTGCCTGCCTTGCGAGTATGGGGTCATGAGTTCAATCCCCAGTACCCCCCAAAAAAAAAAATTGTTAAAAAGGTTTATATTATCATTCATTAGTTGGCTGATTAGCAAAAATGACTTACTCTCTACTACATACAAAATTAAATTCCGAATAAACGATAAATCTAAATACAAGAAGTAAAGAAGCTAGTTTAATGCACAATAATTAATGTTAAAGAGCTCATGACCAGAATACATAAAGAACAATAAATAAGTAAAAAGACAACTCAGTTGTATCAATCAGGGTTAAACAGGAGAAGCAATGTCAGTAAAGAGGTAGTAAGAGATTTATTGCAAGGGATTGGTTTATATGAATATGGGATCCGTCTTGGCAAATCCAAAATTTATAGGGCAGGCCATGAGGAAGGTAAACTTCACAAGTTCACCCAGATTATCTGGATTAATTTCTCTACTTCTAAAGAAAAATATGACTTTAATAATATCTACTAAATATGTTACAGCAACATCTGCATTTGTGTTTGATGGATAATGGGACTGTAGTCTAGGTAACATATCATAAAAACCTTTGCATCATTTTTAAAAAAGAGAATTGAAAAAAGCTTTTTATAAAAAAAAAAAACCCAGTTGTCAGCATATGTAAAGTCTCAGCCTTGGTAGTCAAGAAAATGAACATTTAAATAATGAGATGTAACTATATACATCAAAATAGTTAAAATTAATAGCAAACAATACTAAAGGTTGATGATGAAGTCTATCAACTAGAAACTATTGTACCTATAAAGTAGAACATATGTATATCCTGTGATCCAGCAGCCTAGTCCAATACAGTGAGTAGTGTGTGTGTGTATGTGTGTGTGTGTGTGTGTGTGTTACATGCAAAAATTCTTAAGTATATGGAGAGATATATTCAAAACCTTTATAACCAGAATCTGGAATTATCTCAAATGTTCTTTAACACTACATAATATATAAATAAAGTGAAATACCATCTCTCATTTAGTAAAATACTGTAATGAAAACCAATTACCTATTACTAAAGAAGAGCAATTTGAATGAATCTCACACCATGTTATAAAACAGGAATATTGCACAATAAAAAATGCAAATGTATTTCCTTTATATCAAGAATAGGTGCAACTATGGCAGGTATATGGACACAAAGCAAGGAGCTTTTATGGTGCTGGTGATGTTTTTGGTGTGAATAAGGTGCAGTTGCAGTTTGAATAATAAAGTCTTATAGTTTGTACATTTTACTATTGGTGATACTACATTTTTTTGAAAACCAAATGATATTTGCCATGTTTGAAATAAGATTTCAAAAAGAATGCATTTTTTCCAGTAGTATCATCATCAAAGAATCCAATGTTTGATTATTAGAGCCAAAGAGACAATTTTGTTTAATTTTCATATTTTGTGGATGAGGAAGGTGACACACATAATGAAATTACATAGTGCAAAATTACCCAGCTTTATCAAAATAGAGCCAAAAATTTCTATTGCATCTTCAGTGTCTTCCCCTACAATAAATCTCATTTTCATGAGAACAGAAATTTGATTAAAATTATGGAAACAAATTATTCTGTAAAAGTAGCTACTTCTCTAAACACTATTCTAAATTATTATAAACACTTTGCACATAAAAACTAATTTTTAACGTGAGGTAAATAATATCATTACTCCTATTTTAAAATTAAAGTTGAGGTACACAGACATAAGTAATTTACATAATTTTCACTGTTGGTATAAGTGATATACCCAGGATTAAATCATTCTGTCTACATTCTGTCTTTTGGGAATTTTTTATGCTACAAAAATTTATTTAATGAAAAGTATAATAAGAAAATGTATGTGACCCAAGTTTTACATTTTAATGAAACAGCCCCTTTGTAGAGGAGTCATGGATTACTTTACTGAAGAACCATAATTCATGTTCTTTGTAAGGTTTCTAGCATGATACTGTTACCACCTTTCTGGTATTGTTCTGTTGCACACTGGTTATTCACACATTCATCTTTCACAAAATTCATAAGGGAGTCACATCCCCACAATATTCCCTGGACATGTCTGTCGTCATTTAATTACAATGATAACATCTTGTCCATAAATGTTTTTAATTCAGAAATTGCTGCTTTGAAACTTAAGTCTGGATTCTTACTTGCTTCACTACTATGTATTTCTTTTTTAATAGAAATCTCTGAATAATCACAGGTTTTTCAGTAAATACATGAAAAAATAGTGTATTGACCTATGCAATTTCTGGATGGCACAAAGTAACAAAGGAAGTCTCATTAATAAAATCGACAGCGAAAGCAAGATTCAAAAATGAAAATCATCCTGACTAAACTGACAAACCAAGATGAACAAGATTCAATTTATCAGAGAGCTATTAAGTTGTGCATTTGAGTTTTTAAATTATGAAATATATCTTCCATAGAAAAGGATACATGTGATATATAAGAACAATTAAAGACTAACCATAAAATATTCTGTATAATCTGACCAGTTTTAGAAATAGACAGTTACCTTCTGTGCTCCTGCCAGTTGCATCCCCTCCTCCCTTACAGAGTGAACATCATATAAATTTCACATTAATTATTCCATGATTTTTTTAATAATTTTACCACCACATAAATATACCCCAAAGTGTATATAGCAGTGATGGTGAACCTATATCACATGTGCCATAGCAGGCTGTTTGTATCATTGAAAGTTCTAAAAGGTTCACCAGCACTGGTATAGAGCTTAGTTTTACGTAATTTCAAAATTCCATAAATTAAACCATTTCATCTGTACTACTCTGGGATATGCCTTGTTTAGTCAACTTTGTTTTGTTGTTGTTGTTATTGTTGTTCATTGATTAATTTAGCTATACTTTTGTATTCATTTCTATATCCCATTCTATTGTATGAAAGAAAATTATTTCGTTCTCCTATTCATTAGATATTTTATTGCTTCTACTTTCTCGTTTTTATGAATAATGATTCTAGGAACAGTTTTGTGCATTTGATGAAAAAGCTGCTGGGTCATAGGGTGTGTGTATTTTCAAATTTATTAGATAACCTGAATTTCATTGTTATAGTCTCTAAAAGTTATAGTTTCTAATGTTTTTCAATCTTGAGGGTATAAAATGCTTTCTAATTACAGTAATTTTTATTACCCTGATTACTAGTGAATTGAGCAGTTTTCATATGTATACATATCATTCACATTTTTTCTATGAATTGACTGTCCTTTGCCCATTTTTCTATTTTTATGGATAAGAATTATTTGTATATTCTAAATACAAATGCTATATAAGTTCTATAGGGTCGCTGTCATTTTCTGCCAGTTTGTAACTGGTATTTTCATAGTTTTGATGAATAAAACTTTTTTATTGGTGTGATATGCTCCTTTGTAGTTTTCCTACATACAGTTTTTTAAACCTGTTTTATAGCCCCCACGAGGCAAAATGTATCTTTTAATAACTATTACTTGAGAAAAATACATACAACTAAATAAAACAAAAAATAAAAGTTTGCCATAGCTGTTACAAAGTTAGTACAACTTTAAACAATAATTTTAGCCAGTAATAGCCAGATCTTTAGAAATACTGCTGTACTCTATGTCTTTCGAAGACATATACTGTAAGGATATGTAAAAACTGGGAAGTCCCAGGAGTTTACAGGAGGTCTGATAATCAGTCAAAGGAACACAGCCTAACAGACAAGGTAGACATATGCAAGTCTTTTGAAGGCTTATTATGAGGGGGGAAAATACAATTGAACAGAGCTTTAAAAAAAAACACTAAAATTTCCAGGGAGGTTTTCAGCTCAGTATAAGACAATATTTGAAATAACTAGCAGTGGAGGAAGATGTCTCATGGAATAGTGGCCCATCACGGTGTCATTCAAAGGTTGAATGTCTACCTGTAATTTAAATATGTTGGTTAGAGGTTGAACTAGTTAACTTGTAATGTCTTTTCCAAAGCTGTCATTGTGAATGTCTCCAGTATTTTTCCTCATATTCACAATTAATAATACTACATATTTTTAAGTATGTAATATTTTTTGAAGATTAGCAGCCTTATTTTGAGTTATCACCTCCAGAATTTTCATATGAAGCTAGCCATTTGGTTAGAGATACTAGTGCAGGTTAGTATCATTTTTGAAAAAAATGCTGGCTGGGGGTTTAGCTCAGTGGCATAAGCGCCTGCTTGGCAAACACGAGGTCGTGAGCTCGATCCCCGGCACAAAAAAAAAAAAAAAAAGCCAAGGTTCTTGGCTACTATAACACTTAATAGATAGTACTGAAGTGCATATATGCAAATAGAACAATACATAAATAACATTTAATATATGCTCTATCTGTTCCTGGGATCAACAGTCTGCAATCCACCAAATTTAACACTATACAAAGAACAGTAAAGCACAAAGGTAAGTAATTTAATTAAGAAACTAAAAGTATTAGCTGAGTTTACCTCTAAATGGTTAGTAAAGTGTCTAAAGAATGAGAAAAATCTTCACGCAGTAATCATGTGGTCAAGAAAATTCTAATTTAAGATAATCTTTAAAGCTCATCAATAAAAGAAAAATCAGGACTTACAAGAGAATCCCAAGTATATACAACAGTTTAAAAACTATTGATACTGGGATGATCATTGAAAACTATAACATTTAGTGTATCTAGCATTTAGCATGTTAAATAAATCTAGCATTCTACATACCCTTATGGGTGGGAATAAACAATGCAGTTTTGTTTTTGTTTGTTTTTATTATACTGGAAATTCAACCTAGGGCCTTTGCACTCCCCAGCCCATTTTTTATTTTGATAACAGGGCCTTACTAGGGTGCTGTGTTGCACAGCCTTGGCCCATGCTTGGGATCTTCCTGCCTCAGCCTCTCAGCCACAGCTAGGATTACACAAATATACCTCCATACCCAGCTCTGCTTTTTCAGTTGTAGGTCATCACTTATCAGTGTGTTGTGATGTCAGCTTAACAACAAGTAAACTATTTTTTTAAGTGAAGTTAATTTTGGAATTAGTATGTTCTAGACTAGAAACTAACAGTGGCATATATTTTAAGGGTAAATATGTTTTATAAAAATATGTATAATTTTATTAAATTATTTTTGAATTTTAAATGTTCATTTTTATGAGACAGTAAGATCAGAATGAAACTTACTGGCATAGTAGATAAAAGCTAGAATCTTAATTTTGTCATTGTTGTTTTTGAGAAAGTCTCACAGTGTAGTTCAGAATGACCTTGAACTCACTGTGTAGTCCAAGCTGCCTAGAACTCACAGCAATCCTCCTGCCTCAGCCTCCCTAGTGTGCCTCTATGTCTGGCTTGGAATCTTAGATTTTAGAGCCCACTGGATTGGAACTGAATGTCAACTTTGCCCCTTACTGGCTCTGCAACTTTGGGCAAGTTATTTATTCTCTCCTGTGCCTTAATTTCATTATCTTAGAGATAAAAGAGTGATGGTAATAGTGCCTGTAAGAATACATAGAAAATTATACATGCCAAATAAATACTAGCTAGTATTTCTTACTCCTAAAAATTAGATGTTCCATTCCTCAAAAACTTTAAAACTTAAAGCTCTTTTTGTAACTTTTTTGTTTTATGCTATTATTATACATCATATACACATATGTATAGACACTAGCTAAGAGTATCAGTTAGATACAATATTCAGATCCATGTTCTCCAGTATATACTTTTTTTTTTTTTTTTTTGCCTTTTTGAGACAGGGTTTCACTATGCAATTCAGGCTGGCCTTGAGCTCACTTTGTAGCCCAGGCTGGTCTCAAACTCACAACGATCCTCCTGCCTCAGCTTCCTAAGAGCTGGGATTACAGGTATGCAACACCACACCTGGCTTCCAGTACATACTTTAATGTTAGAGCTCCAAGTGTTTTTTTTTTTCTTTCTCTCTGAACTCCTATTGTAAATCACATGCACACACTCCCTGTACTTCTCAAGATATTTGTGTGCTTACACAAATACTCGTGTTCTATGTCTCATACCAAGTGACTCTTCCACCCCTCAGTCTCAAGAAACTTAACTATGCACTATCATAATTTTGAGCCTTTACACACTTTTCCTGGCTCAGATTGCCGTTTGACTTAGGAATTTACTACATCTTGTAGACCAAACTCAAACATAACTTTTTGGTGAAATCTACCCTGTTGCATTATTGTTTTTGTGATAGTTGTCATTGAACCCAAGGCCTTGGGCATACTAGGCAAGTGCTCTACCACTGAGTACATCCTCAGTACTTTTATATTTCATTTTGAGACAGGGTCTCACCAAGTTGCCTAGGTTAGCTGTGAATCTGTGATCCTCCTACCTCAGCCTCCTGGATAAATAGAATTACAGGCATATACAACCATTCCTAGCCCTTTCTTGATTTTGCAGCTACTGTGTTCTCTAAGATTTCTCTTAATACTGTGTAATATCTATATATCTAATTTAAACATTCTGCTATCAGTTCATTTAACCTTATATCCATTCTTCTAAACCAGTGGAGTCCAAGATTTTTTGTTGTATTTCTATTTTTAAAAATTTAAGAGGTGGGTGTGGTGGCACATGCCTGTAATGCCAGCACTTGGGAGGTTGAGGCAGGAGGATTGTTGCAAGTTTGAGACCAGCCTGGGCTACAGAGTGAGTTCTAGGCCAACCTGAATTGCATAGTGAAACCCTGCTTAAGAAAAGACAAAAAAAAAATTGATCATACATTTATATGTACATTATACATATATATTAGTGTCTTAATTTGTACAAGAAATTTCAAAGTACCACAGAAAAATGAAGTAAAAGCTTTTAAAACTTATAAATTTTCAAATACAAATAGAATTTCATGTATTAATATATAAAATACTTTTGTTCTCAAATGCTATTAATAATGTTCTGAATGCTAGTTATGAAATGTCATCAGTTGTGAGAATTCCATGTATCACTTGCCAATATCTCGTGGCACAATGTATATTTAAGGTAAGATTTATTAGTTTTTTTGGATAATTTTTAAATTTATGACACTAACTTTTTTACATATACAGTTATATCATCACTGTCTTTATATGGCAAAGCATTTATAATGAAAAGATGTCAGCTCTAGCATTTTTCTGTTCACCTATGAGTATTATTGTTGCTGTATAAGAATGTTTTTAATTAAAGTCAAACAAAAAGCATTTAAGATAATAAACATCCATGTACCCACCACACCTTAAATAATACAGCATACATCCAATGAAAGACCTACAAAAGTGCATTCAGCCATGTTTCCTTTTTATCAGGATTTTCTTAGATACTATAAAATATGTATAAATCCACCTACCTAAGTACACATAAATTTCGGTACATTACAGAAAGCTGAAAAGCATTAAGCCAGGCGTAGTAGCAGAAAATTGTGATCTCAGCTGTCCCAAGATTGAGGCTTGAGAATGTCAAGCTTGAGGCAAACCTGGTTAACTTAGCAAGATTTTTGTGTCCAAAAAACTTTTTAAAAAAAAAAAAAATTTTTTTAAAGATCACTGGGCATAGTGACACATGCTGTAATGCCAGCACTTGGGAGGCAGAGGCAAGAGAATCTCTGTAACTTTAAGACTAGCTTGGGCTATATAATGAGTCAAAGACCAGTCTGAACTACCTAACAAGACCCTAGCTCCAAAACAAAAGAGCTGGTAAGCAGCCTTGTGGCAGAGCCAGGCATGCATGCATGAGGCC